>VDFB02336992.1:0-34543 GCA_007258455.2 Sequoia sempervirens | reverse complement strand
TCTCCATCTTACTATAACTTTTTTAACCAACTAGGGAAAGTCCCTTTTCATCACAAAAGTGTTATATTTTGTTTTTTTGAAGCATTATTATGTCTACTAAGTCACAACATCATCTCATGGAGAGGAAAAATATAGATACCTAAAATCACCTCATAGCATTTTTATTGGCATCGATATCTCTTCACATCACCACTCTAAATTAATTGAATAAGTCAAAATTATTTCATTAATTTTCCAAGTCGTACGAATATAAATTTAAATAAATTTAATTATTTAATTAATTAGTCTAACCCTTCTTTTAGCATTAGTTGAAATTGAATTTGCAAAGGAAAGTGTGCAAGAGGATTATCAGAATTTGAAATTGATAGGTGGAATGAATTTTTTGTAAAGCATCTTGTTGCATTTTTTGAGATGGAAAATATTGCAGGTACATTGGGACTATTGATTCTTATCTTTGAAGGGACAAATTTTGCTTATTGGAACACACGAATACAAACTTTGTTAAAATCTAAAGGTTTGTGGAATATTTTTAGTAGGGGGTCTGAAGAACCTAAGGATGTTGATGCACTAACTAATCAACAAAAACAAGAATTAAGAAAATTTTGAAAAAAGGACAATGAAGTTTTATTTTTAATTCAAGGTGTACTAAGTCAGTCAATCTATCCTAAGATTTGTGGTGTTTCCCATTCAAAACAAGCATGGAATATTCTTGTAAATGCATATCAAGGTGCTCATACAACAAAATTGCAAACACTTAGGAAAAGTTTTGAAAACTTTAAAACGAATCAATTAATGAATTTCTCACAAAAGTTGAAGGGATGATAAATCGGATGAGAATTTTAGGAGATGATGTAAGTAATTAGCATGTGATTGAGAAAAGTTTAAGAAGTTTTCCTTCTAAAATTGACAATGTTGTTTCTACAATAGAAATTTCAAAAGATTTTGAATCCATGAAACTTAATGAATTAAGTGGCATTTTATTAATAGCAAAAGAACGAATGAAAAGTAGTGAAGAATCTTTAGAACAAACAATTTGCATTTAAGGTGAACATGATCAAGGAAAAACATAAGTTTTTTAAGGGCAAGAAAAACATTTGAAGTTATTCATATTGATTTATATGGTCCTATGGAAACTCTCTCACTAAATAAATCCGCAAGCGCATTTTCTACTAATGATTTTCCTCGTAGCGATATAGATCTATTTGTTTCCATTAAATAAATAAAAACTATTGATAAGCTCAATATGGAGTTCAAATAATTAGTTGAAAAACAAAGTGGTGAATTCATTAAGATCATCAAATCAAATAATGGGGGAGAGTATAGGTCAAATGTTTTTTTATATTTATGTAGAGAACATGGGATTCAAAGAGATTTTACCACCTCCTACACTCCACAACAAAATGGAGTTGTTGAAAGAAAAAATAGAACTATAGTTGAAATGGAAAGAATCATGATGAAAGAAAAGAATCTAGATAAATCCTTTTGGGCAAAGGAAATCACTAGTGTAGTTTTTTTTTTTTTGAATAGGAGTCCCACAAAAAAAATCATGGAATGAATCTTGAACAAGCTTGGTCTAATTTTACACCATTTTTTGCTCATCTAAAAGTATTTGGCTATGTTTCTTATGTACATATTCCTAAGGGAAAAAGAACAAAATTGGATGAAAAATGTATCAAATACATTTTTATTGGTTATGGTTTTGAAAACAAAGCTTACAAATTATATGATCTTGTCAATAAGAAGTTAATCATAAGTAGAGATGTCATATTTGATGGAAGAGCACACAATACTCTTGATGAAAAGTTTAAGAATATTGAGATCAATTTGAAGAAATAGAATCCTCCTATGAATGATGTAGGTGAAGAGGAATCTCATGTACTTGTGTTCAATGAATCAGAAGTCATTAATAATGTAGAAAATGCATCCTCCAATGTAGAGAGTCGGAAGTATCAAAAATACCAACGAAGGACTGAGAAAAATCATCCCCCATCATTCATGTTAGATACTAATTTTCATCAAATGACTACAAGATCTCATAGACAAGTTAATTATGCTCTCATGGCTGATGTTATGCAAAATGTTGAGCTAGTAGATTTTGTAGAAGTTAGTACAAAGGAAGAGTGGATTGTACCTATGAAAAGTGAAATAGCGTCCATTGAGCGAAATGACACTTGGGAGTTGGTTGAATTCCCCTTGGTAAGGATGTTGTTGGTAAAAAGTGGATTTTTAAAACTAAATATAAATCTAATGGGACTATTGATAAATATAAGGGCAGATTGGTTACAAAAGGGTACTCTCAATAGGAAGGTATTGACTATACCAAAACTTTTTCTCTTGTAGCCAAGATGGATACTGTTAGGTTAGTCTTGTCCTTAGCTTCTCAAAATGGACGAAATGTTTATCAAATGGATGTTAAAAGTGCTTTTTTTAATGGTTATATTGATGAGGAAGTCTATGTCTCTCAACCCCAAGGTTTTGAAGATCCTTCCAAAGAATATATTTTTATAGGTTGAAAAAGACTTTGTATGGTGCCAAACAAGCACCTTGAGTATGGTACTCTAGGAAATTGTAAGGAAAAAGATCAAAGACGCTAGAAAGGACTAAAGGGTGAGAAACTAGTACAAGAACATAACTAGATGCTAGAAAGGACAAGCATAAGAAAAATGATTTTAAAGAGAAGGAGAAAGAAGTAGACATCATGAAGAGTAAGGAAATAAGTGCAACACATGAGGTAGAAAAGGAAGATGATATGAAATGTTCTAGCATTGGTGCAATGAGCCATCCAACAAGAAGAGGATAGTATCATCTCTTAGTTGTAGAATACATAAGAAGAACAAAGCTTTCATGGGATTTCATTGAAAATAAGGGTTGTGAGCAACCCTTAGAAGAACAAATATGTATTGAGGATATGAAAATATTAGTTGTTGACCTTGAAAGAGGCCATGTGGATATGTCCTTTGGAGGGCATAATGGAGGACATGAAGTGTAGAAGTATACACATTAGGAAGTGAGAAAAGTAGAGAGTGCACAAGAGGTGATAGAAGTGTAGAGAAAGGATAAGGACCTTGAAGAGGTACCAAGAGACTAAAATACTAGAATTTAGGCAAAAGAGCCAACATGTTGGAAGGATTGGAAGAAGAGTGAAACAAAGAATGAAAGTTTTATGAATTAAAAAGGAGATAGGAAATAAAGGTTGTTATGACCCTTTAAGTTAAAAGGGTGGATAATAATAAATATTTTGTGTTCATTTTTTAGGAGAGGAATAATTGTATTTATTAAATAACTATTAAAGGACATGTTTATGAAAGGGTATGATGGTTTGGAAACCACCCCTTGAAAGGTTATAAAAAGTATTTTTGTGAGACATGGAAAGGGGCATGAAGATCACTCAAGGAAGAAGGTGTTTTGATGGGCTATGATCATAGGAGAAGGGACACATGGGATGTGTCCAACTTGAGATATGAGGTACACCTAGGATCATGTATGATGGTTATGAATAAGAACTAGTTCCTCCTAGAGTGTATCATAGCTAAGGGCCAAGACCATTGATATCTTCCTAAGGTGAGAGTGGCCTTCCAAGTGTTTTGATCCAAATAAGTATTGAACTTATTTTATTCAATATTCATAATTAAGTATAAATAAGATGGAGTTATTCTAATTCTCTAAAAGATGTTATTTGTTTCATTGAGATCTTATTCATATTGTTAAAATGCTAAATAATATATTAATATCGTTGAAGTGTTCTTAAGTCTTCAATTAGTTAATGATGATAAATAAGCGATTTCAAGCATTTATAGTTAAATTATAGAGATGGTTCATAATCTTTAAACTTAGAAACTAACATTAATAAATTCACTATTATATAAAATAAAGTATGTTAAATTAAATCTCTCCAATTTTATACACTAGAGAAAAGTAGCATTACATATAGGGAAATATATTAAAACCTTTGAATTCACCCAAAAACCTAAGTATTGAGTTACACCAAATTATGTCTCAATCTTGATTTGTACAAAGGACTTCCTTAATAAATGATATTTAAACAGGAGGGAGTGGAATGGATAATCACTAATAGATTATGAGAGCATTAGCTTTAGATATGGGGTTGGCCATAAATATAGCCATCTGGCTAAGGTATGCTCCATGCAACAAAATGGGGATGCAAAAGGGTATGCAAAGAAGCCTCCCAACCACAATCATCATTCTAATTAAAAATGTAAGTCCAAAAGGGAATTAAAAAGCAAGCCAAATATAATTCAAATTTCATCCAACAATGTAGATCAGCAAGATGGTAAGAGGATTGCACAAGGTTAAATACAAGAAAGAGAAAAGCTTCTTCCCAACCTACCTCGCTAACATATACCTTGAGGGAATAGATTTAGGCCAAGGAGCAACAAAACCCAAAATGACTTCACAAGAAACCATAAATACTACACAAAGTAAGCTTTCCCTCAAAGAGTATGAACAAGAACCAGTGATACTCACCTCTATTGCTGATAAGTCAAAGTGTGATATGTGAACAAGAAAAACACACACCTCTAAGAACCCAAGCATTATCACATCCTCATAAAGAAAGCCTTCCTTATAAATACAAGAACCACATATAGGTAATTTTAACAAAAAAACACATTATATAGAGAAACAAAAACCTTTTATCCAAATTATGTTCCAAGAGGCAAGCACCTCTAAACAAACACTAAAGTCTTGATTTGGTTGCTTTCATGAAACATTGAAGGCAAAGGTGTGCCCAATAAATGTATTTTTCTCGAGACAAAAGTTGAGAAAGAAATTTTCAATATGGTTGCTCTTCAACAAATAAATGATATTCTACCTCATCACAAGAACAATGACCCAGTCAAACCCAACTAGGCATGTCTAACACTCTCATTATCTCACCACTACCCTCCTTTGGGAATCCTCTATAAAATAATTCTAATAAATTAGAAGAAATATTTACTCCACCTCATGGTTCAAACGCCCAATCAATAGGGAGGTTTTGAGTTTTACCACAAAACCACACTATTCTTTTAAAAATGTCTCAATTTTGTAAGCATAGAATCATAACATTCAAAATTAAAACTAAAACTTAAAAACTATTTGTCATAACACCGTGTTTTGATAGAGTGAATTGGATATGCCCTTGATTTAATGCTCAAATGTGTGTTGCTCACTTAGACATCTACCTATTCAAAACAAAAATCGAGAGTATTGAAAAATGAGGGATTTGATCTTAATTTATAAAATCTTAATTATACAGATGAATGGCTAAGATTGAATATCAAATCAATATTTTTTACCATTAAAGGTGGAGTGGATGCAAAGAGAAAGTGGCTATTATTAGTTAATTAACTCATTTATAGATTTAGTGAAATTATTTATTTATTTCGATCAATAAGTTAACTGATTTAATTTGATTTGTTAATTGATTTTTCCCTTTCAAAGATTGACTTAACTTGATTGATTGGAATTATTAAATGTTTTGTTCAATGAGTTAACTTATTTGATTTATCATGTATTTTTTAATTCTATTAAATCATTTGTAGATAATAGATTTATTTTATTATTTTGAATTTTGGTGGGTAAATGGTTTATTTAAATTAATTAAATAATAAGAGATTATTTAATCAATTTAATTTTGATAAAGTGGATTAATTAATGTAGGATGGATTATTTTAATGAATGAGTGTTGTTAGGTGTTGAGATGGGGGCAATGGTATAGAAATGAGAGTATGCAAGATTTCAGTGTCTACAAAGTCAAACAAACCTTACAAATTTGTGGGAACAATTCCCTCCTTAAAACCAAAATGGAAGCTTACAACCAAGATGCATTTGGTAATATATCCCCTACTCTCAAACTATCGTAGAACTAGCTACCAACCAAAAAAAAATAGACAAACTTGTACTTTTCTCAAAAATTAGTTTGGCATGCAAGAAATAAAGGAAATTGAGGAGCGAGCAAGTTAACAATTGCCCAAAATAGAGAAGAAATATACTGATGACAATGGTCTAGGAAAGGTTAGGTGCTACAAGGAAAAGATACATGCTCAAAAACTCTTTAAAAATTTCCCAAAGTTGAATGGAGAAGCAAAGAACCACAAGATAATGCACTTAGCAATTAGTGATGAAATTGAATGGTTATCTTCTCACAAAAAAAACAAAACCCTAGCCCAAAAAGCTTCCCAACTATTTTTTTATCAAACTTTTTCAGACCTTGTAAAGATGAACTCCTAGTGGTATTGGAAAAAGAAAAGTGAAACAATAACTTGCTAAAACAAATGAATGTCGTTAAATTGACTATGATTTCTAAATAGGCGACTACCTAGCAATTGGACCAATGTAGATCAATAGTTGTGTAATATGCTTACAAAATTATGTCCAAACACACAACTCAACTACTAAAGGACATAGGAAACAAAATCATATCATATTCCCAATACACTTTTCTACCATGTAGAAAAATAAAAAGTAATAGAATTGCAACCTAAGAGATCAACCACTTTCTTGGAATACAAAACATGCTAATCAACATTATGAAAATGGGCATCAAATGTTTTTTACCAATGTAATTTGGAACCTATTAAGACGATCCATAACACGTTCAGTTTATGTCAACTCTTCCTCGCCTATGTCAATATTTTTATATCAACGCCTACATTTGGCATTTCCTTAAATGAATAAATGGATTCATAGTAGCATAAATCATTAAAAAAAACGTAATTTGTTTTTTATTAAGGTAAAACTAGCATAAATATATTAAATATTAATATATAAAAAATATGCCAAGAGTTATCATTATTGAGACGTCTATTGTGATTTAATTATTTGATCTTTTAATTAAATTATTTTTTAATCTTTGAATTATTTATTTGATTTTTTAATTTATTTTATAATAAATATTTTCAAATCTTTGTGATTTTTCTTTGATTTTTCTTTTCATCAAATCTCTTTGTTTTGATTTTTCTCTTTCATCAAATCTCTTTGATTTTGATTTTTTTATTTCATCAAATCTCTTTGATATTGATTTTTATGTTTCATCAAATCTCTTTGATTTTGATTTTTTTGTTAGTTCAAATCTCTTTGATTTTGATTTTGATTTTGATCAAATCTATTTATTAAGACTTTATATTGACTTCTTTATTAAGATCAATGTTAATTAAATTAAATTAAATTAAATGTCATACTACTCATTAAATTATAATATTTATATTATATTAAATAAGAGAACATAAAGGGGCGCCGGTCCTAGCTCAGTTGGTTAAGGTGTTCCCTGTAGCAGGGCGCCCACCATGGGTTCGACTCTCCGACGCTCCCGTGGTACCGGTTGGTGTGTCCCGCCAGCACTGCCGGTCACGGTAAAAAGTTTACCGGCGGTGGGGGGTTATATGGGGGGCCATGCTGCACCCGATTCCCCTCGTTAAAAAAAATAAAAATAAAAATAAGAGAACATAAAATTAATTAAGTTCTACTATAAACACAGTTTAAATCAAATTCAATTATATCCATTAAAAAAAATATTAAAGACCAAAAAAATCTTCAAAATAAAAATCCATACTACTAAAACTAAATTAAATCTCACCCCACTGTTAAACTTGTTCTGTACAATAACAAATAAAATAATGAGAAAATTAATAAAATTTTACAATAAACTCAATTTAAACTGAATTCAAATAAAATATTAATAAAATAAAACCATTGCAGGTGGCAAGGGTGCAGAGTCGTCAAAACTTAATGTGTTTCTCAAATAGTTTTTATGGATTACCAGGCAAAAGCCTTCACACTATGTCTAATACACTTTAATATGAAAATACAATCACAATGTTAGTGATAGGGAACATTTAATAAAATGAAGCCGAGAAAAAGATACAGTTGCAGTAGCACCCTTCTACCAAAAATACATGTAGTGAGTATATAATAGTGAACAAGATCAGCACAGAAAAAATAATCACTTATCGCTAGTGAAATCCATGAAAACAACTACAGAAAATGTCCTATCACATCAAAGGCTTACTGCTGCCAAGTGTTATCACTATCTTTTACAGTTGCAATCATCCCTTTCAAGGTTTAAGAGTAAACTGAATAACAAAAATTTAAAATGTCAGGAAAATCATAGCACTAGGGGTGTAATTCAAGCCTTTTTTTTAATAGTATTTAAGAAAAACATGCTGCTACAATAAAAATTAAAAATGGGTTCACAAGCATTGCATCGCATAGCTGTGATTTAAGCCTCTTCTGAATTCTATTTTAGAAAAAGATGCTGCTGATTTTCAGTCCCTGGCTATAGCGATCAGCTACAACTATATTTTTGCAGTGGAATGCATGCAAAACAAAATTTCATAAGGCCTAACTAATGTTTGTGTATCTAATTGCACTCTCTTATCTATTGTTCTTTTCTTGCCTTTCAGAGATTTTATTTTGCTAAGTACCTGGTAGAGAACATTAGCTGCGATCAATTTGTCTTTAATTGTTCTGACTCGGTGCTTCCATGTAACAATATACTTATGAAGACAATCTTCATGGAAAGACGATCCATAACACGTTCAGTTTATGTCAACCCTTCCTCACCTATGTCAATATTTTTATATCAACGCCTACATTTGACATCTCCTTAAATGAATAAATGGATTCATAGTAGCATAAATCATTAGAAAAACATAATTTGTTTTTCATTAAAGGTAAAATGAAATTTTGAGAGTGCCCAAACCCTTGTACAATAAGGAAGATAAAGCAATAAAGCGCGACAAAACAAGAGCAACCACCAGAGACTAGCAGCAAAACAACTCCTCAATATCTAAAAATAGCTTAAGGGCAAGACAATACCCAACAAACAACCTGCTCAAATTCAAGATGGTTTGAAGCCAAATTGTTCCAATGAATTTTGATGAACCACAACCATCTTATCTCTAATACTATGATCCTTCTACACAAGTCTCCTTTTTTGGAAGAACTAAAAGATTAAAAAGGCAGCATGCTTTCCTAACTCCCTTCCCCTCCATCAAAGGGAACTCCATCACAACTTTACTATCTTCAAGAGCACTCCCCCTACTTCCCTCCTACACAACCACAATAGTTGTTTTGCAACCATTATCAACAAATGGTACATGTTCCTTTCTCAACCAATTTAAATGCTGTTTCTTGTTGCTCGAGCAAACAACATCAGCATGGCCCAATTTAAAGCAGCAATGGCAAACAACCAAGGAGTTGTTGAATTCAACATGTTGTACCCAATTATCCAACTTAGATGATAAGGTAATCCATGAAGGGAGCACCTTGTCATTATCCACAAGGACACAAAATCTTGCAAAGAGTAAACACTTCTTGAATTTTGTAACCGCATCTAATGCAATGTATTACCCAAAAGCATTGGCAATGCCCATAAATATCCTTTCATCCTAATATTCCAATGGCAGCCCCAATATTCTGGCGTAGACCAAAAACTTCTTGATGTTATCTTTCATCAGACTAAAACCTGAAGTCAAATTTTTTAAACATAAACCATTATGCACAAGGAACCAAGGATCTTCAAAAGGGATCTGTGCATGATCATCCAGGTTCGAAAATGAAAACAGGAAATTATTCAACAAAGCCAACACATTGACCAGCCCCCTTATCTTCCATTTTTGAAGCACCCAGCTTCTAACAACATCAATCTTGGGAAGATAACCGCAAAATCTCCCAACCAATGCACTCCAAAGCCAAGCAATAGAACTTTCCAAGAGAGAATATCGAATGATGATTTGGGGATTCAACCCCTCCCCCAAAACCTGGGAAGGAGCAACAAAAGTACTAGGCAAGACCTTCAAAAGGTCATCAAAAAGAAGCTCCTCCGCCAAAGAGGAGTTTGGAGAATCCTCCATTTGAACCTAAGAATCAAGCCTACACGTAGTAGGAGCAACATCAGCCAATAGGCCAACCACCACAAGGCATTGGCCCTTAGTGATGCCACCCACAATCATCTTGTATGAAACTGCATTCTGCAAACACCAATCATTTGCAGCCTTGGCTGCCCTAGCCACTAGAGCAGGGATAACTGATTCCCTGGGAGTCCCAACTAGAGCAAAAAGGAATAAAGCAGTCGCCTCACCCAACACTAGAGGGATTTGATGTGAAGGAAGCAAAAAACCACACTTTAGAGCTCTCCCCAGGTCACTTGGAACAAACCCAAACAAAGTCGGCCTCCCAAAAGATGCTCACACTTGTTGCACTAACTGTTGTGCCTCCAAACACAACTCCAAGAGGGATTCTTCATTGTCATCAACAGACCATTTGTCCTCACCATCTAAGCTCATCCTTGCTGTCATCATAATCTCCTTCATTCACTCCCATCTCGTTCCTCCCACTCTACACTAAGTTTAAAATCCCTTTCCTGCTTCTACTCCCATTCCTTTTCCCACTCATCACCATTCCTAATTCCTAGCTCTTTAAAAAAATCACAGTTTGTTGTGGCTTAGTCGACACAACAATTTTTCACTAAAAAAGTAATTATTCTATGATAAAAGATGGCACTAGATGATGCAATCACAATTCTAACCGACCAAGTCGTACTTTTTTCATGATTAACTCACCCAAAATTTTCACATTCCTGATTTTTGGCAATATATATGTAGTCTGCTGCATAATTTTACTTTGAAAACCCTGACACAAAATTTAACTGATTAAATCACAATTTATTTACTTTTAAATTATCTTTAGTTTTGTTGATTTATTATCGAGAACATTTTTTGCTACTTTGGACAGACTGGCTCTTCTAGAGAAATCCAACAAGGGAACCCTCCTCTCAGCCTTTATTTATTCATCTTACTAATACAACAACAAAAAGGATCCAGTAAAATCCATGAGCTCCTTGCACAAAAAACGAGGAAAGTGATACCCAATATTTCATGGACAATATTATAATTTTCATTACATTAATCATTAAGGAAACAAAACAAATAGACTGCTTACACAGGAATGAGTATTGATACTTTACCAGCTACTCCGGCCACTCACATAGGGCCGAACACTTAAGTTGCTGACCACTTGTACAGAGTTGAATATATTGTTGGTTGGCTGCTCCTTTCAGCACAATTACTGAGAATAAATTGCTGGTGGCAGCCCCTACTTAGCACCATCTATTGGATCAGGTTTATACTGAGAATAGTGGTTTCTACAGCATTATGTCTGGGCAGCATTCATGAAGATGTGATTGTTGTGGATTTATCTAATTCTATGTTCAGTACCAAATATTCCAAATTTGCATAAAAATTCATATTTAAATGGTGTGGATTGCCGCCACTACTGAAAATCAACTACAAATCTGATCCTAATCTAGTTGACAATCTGATTTGTGAGGTTAAGGGAAGATTATTGATGACTTGAATCAAGTTAGTATTTTCATTAATATTCCATTTCAGGATACTATAGCCAACATAACACAAAAACATAAACAGATGTACAGAATGTTGGGCTCTAAAGAAGAAAATCTGCCAGAGTATATTTCGGCTATAAATCTGCAAATTTACCCCAAGTTTTATCATTAGAATATATGGAAAGAGCACGATAACAGGATATTTGAGAACTGCCAATAGGTCATTAGAACTCTTATCTGTTCAACTGACAGTCAAACCATTAGCACAACACTTGTATACTTTGGAAGCATGGCAGATGATTCGGGTGGCTCAGAGAAATACTGATTTTATGGCACCTCCAAATCTAAGAGATCCCATCAACAAACTAATCAAGCTTTTTAGTTTTAAATTAGTATTGCATTAATTATGACAGAAGATTAAATGCGAGCATTGACATCAATCATCAATTTGAAACCAACAGAAAATATCTGCCATCAACTCTACTTGCCATTGGTCTACTGTTATTTTAATAAGATCCATGTGCTTCTGCAAGAACATGGCAAACCACAGCCTCAAGAAAATTATAGATCCATAGAAACAAGGAGTTCACTTGATGTATACACACACACTTGTATACATATGTGTGTATGTATGTATATTATACACATATACATACATACACACATATACATATGTATATATACACATAGATATACATTTATATATACGTGTATGTGTTTGTGTGTTTGTATATGTATATGTGTGTGTGTGTATGTATGTGTGTGTGAAAATATATATGTATGTATGTGTATATCTATATCTCTCTGTGTGTGTGTGTGTGTATGCATGTATGTATATGTGTTTATGTATGTAGGTATGTATATGTGTGTATGTATGTATGTAGGTATGTATATGTGTGTGTGTATGTTTACATGTCTATGACTAGGTGTGTATGTATATATGTATGCAGTATATTATACCCACATAAACATATAGACAGACAGATAGATATGAGTGTGCACGTGTGTATATGTATGTCTTTTTATTTTATTGTGTGTGTGTGTGTACTCATATATACACACACATATACAGAACAATGAGACAATTATACTTACTTGAGGGATTTGAGGTGAAGGAAGCCAAACATAACAAAAACGTCGGCTACACACCTGTTTCATGGTATAATCCCCATGAAAGGATGCACATAATTCTAACAGCCATGATATGCAGAATGAAAAGCACAAATTTTAATTGAATAGTCAAACTAGTCATACAGACCAATAAAGTTCATGCATTCATGCAGACAGTTAAGGCATCAATACACAAAAAACTGCACTGATGATCTAACATTCAATTACAACAAAACTCAACACACGTGATCTACTTCCGTTTTGAAGCTCGTTTTCCATGGCCCTTCTTTGGTGGTCCTTTTCCTCGCCGCTTCCTCATTTCAAGCTTTTCCAGACGCCTGAAAAGAGAATTTAAATTAGTATAGGAGAGGCCATTGAAATCGTAAACATTTTTTAGTGCATTTACTCAACTAGAAGCTCTGAAAAAAATTATTTTATTGTCTTCTATATCAAATAATATGTGCCATGTTCCCATTTGTACCTCTTAATAATACATTTGATTGCATCAATGTGTAAAATGCATATTTGAGTTTTTAAAAACAAACGGACGTATTGTCAACTTTAGATAGAACTTACAGCCATCCCAGCTAAATCCATTGAATGCAAATGCCTGCAAGTTTATAAGAACTGACTAGAGAATCAGAAAATTCTTTAAAGTGTCTCTTTTAGACTTTGCAGCTTGAATCTTCTAATTTATTCCTCCTCTTAATTTATATCTTGAAGATGAAGCTTAAGACTAATATCATCCCTCGTTTGAAATTTTCATCAAATATGTGGGTCTCCAATTGATTTCTCATCACCACTTTTTAGTAAAGATCTGCAATGTCCCATTTCGGGGATGAAGTTCAATTTAACAACTACGGTATTACATTGATCAATATATTGGGCTTCATACATATTTGCATTGACTATTGGTCCTGCAAAGATACACATGGCTGACAAATCTATCATTCTTCTAATCATCAAAGTGACATCCCTTAAGATTGGCATTGATAAGTTATATTCTGAAAGAGAGAAAATTAGTTGAACGGATAAGAGAAAAGCAGAGTAGTTAAGAATCTTCAGTAAGAATGAGAATAATCGAAGTGGCTCTATGTTGCAGGGGAAGATATACATTGCTTTCAGAATGAAACTCTTGAAGTTCCTGACCTGGATGAGGACGTCGACCATACACGTAGGCATTATCAGAGCATATTGCAAAGTACGGCAGTGCCAATGGATGCTATTTTGTGCATTGATTTCAAGGGACATACACTGGTATGACTCGACACCAGGTTCCGTTTACATGACAGGAACCATCTCGGACTCCATTGTTGACTTACCCATCTTGAGAAATTCACTCACAAGCATTGGAAGAGATTGCAATTCAAGAACATGCCGTCGGGTTTTGCATGAAATCTATATGAGAAAAATGAGTCATTTACCATGATGATCCGCAGATTAATCGAGGAAGAGCCGGGAGTGAATAAAGAAGAGATATTAAAAGCAATCCAGATTGCTTTTCTGTGCATGCAAGGCACTCCTGATATGAGACGCCACCGTAGGAGCATTGTCAGCTGGCCAAGAGTATGATTAATTATATTGGGTCCTGTATGTGAAGGAATGGTTAAATAAACAAAGGCAATTATTATTAGTTAAACTTGGACAATATTCTCCATTGCAAAGTGCCACTATGGTTAAGGCAACAATAAATGGAAGGATGCTAATTAAATGGCGGAAGAGACAAAAGGCCTCGATGATACTTTAGTATGACCATATTCAGATCTCCACGAATATGATATCCCACCATCTCCCTAAGTCACGAGCTTAATCTGAGGATCCAATTGAAGCCTCTGTGGTCAGGTAGGAGTGGTGTTGTACTTAATTTTGTCATACACTAGGATCGTGGAAGGTCCAGAAGTTGTGAAACATGGATTAATCAAAAGGCAATAATTATATCAAAGGCAAGATTATATTAAGAAGGCATCGATTAATCCCAAGAGCAGCGATTATACTTATCAAGGGGGTGAGATTAGTTTGGGAAGAATAACAACTAATAAGAAAAGTCATGATTATCAGAAAGTCACCACCTTTCAAAAGGGGGGTATCCTTAATCAGGGAGAAGGGAAGATATAAAATGATAATAGGAATTATGGAGAGGAGATCATGGAATAGATTTTCAGACTTCACTTTTATAATTATTGTCCAGAATTGGATAGCCCTTATGAGCAGCAAATATTTAATCATGGAAGCATATTTTTCAAAGACATAATTTAGAGAAGGCTCCAAAGATAAATTGCATATATATAAGGATATTAATCAGACAAAGCAATCAGATTCAAGGCCTATTAATTTATCATCAATAGGCAGATAGTTATATCCAAGGAAAGCATGACTTTAGAGTATAAATCAGAAACAGCTCTTATATCTATTTTCTAATTAATATTTGAACCTAACTTCATTATTCAAAATTTGTTTCATTTATAATTTGGAAACTCAATTCATCTCAACAATATTGGATGACAATCTGTGTCAATCCAATAAGGAATTAATCGTAACTCTATTGATCTGGAGCCCGGGTCATTACAAGATCCTAGTAAGTTCAGCTAAACGATGTTGACCACCTCCAGCAGGATTTCATTTGCCCTATCTTTTGAATATAGCTGGTATGACAATCAGTGTTCCCATAATCACAATGAGAATAAGAAGTCCTGCTTGACAAGATCCAAATCTACAGTTCCCATGCAAAACCTCAACACTTATTTGTCCTGATTCTCAGATCCTTGAGCAGATCTTTGTTTAGTATCCCTTGCTCTGTTGGAACCACTTTAGCCTGTAATTCTTTCTCCCTCCTTCCAAAGAGTTACCTGTTCCTTTTTATTGAAACTAGCATTCCCTTCGAAAAAATTACCTGTCCCATTTTCTTCAAACTGGCATCCCCATCCAAGGAATTACCTGTCCCTTTTTCTTTAAGCTAGCATCCTCTTCCAAAGACATACCTCTCTCCTAATACATTTCTTGTGCCTTATTCCCCTGCCAGAGAAGAAAGCTCCAAAAGTAGGCAAACGGCAATAGGATGTTTGTTTTGCTAATAATTTCTCAAGCAAAAGACCACATTATCATAACACAAAATCTTCTTCCATTGTAAGCCTTGAATCTTTAGATCAAGGTCACAAGAGGCCTTTTTGCATACTCATTTAAATAGAAAGGCCAGTTTCTAGCATCAATGGAGGGAAAACATCCTACAACTTCCCTCTATGATTACAAATGGATTTGAGATCTTCATAGACCAAAAAGTAATTGTTAATTAAATTATTGTCCATGTTAAAATGGTTTTAAAGTCCAGTGTTTCTGGATTAAAGATAAGGTCATCACTGCTTCATACACAAGGCCCTCTCACCCCAGAACCTGGAGCCTTCTTTGAAAGACTAGTAATTGTTTTTCTTTAAGTAAAAACAGACTAATAAAAACCCTGGTGAGTAAAACCAAAGAGTTGTGAAGAGAAGTGAGGAAGATGAGTGGTGACCAGGAAACCAAGGAGTGTAAAGCGAACATGGTTATGACAGAGAATGGTCTACATTAAAATTTCAAAGAAATAATTTGTGAGAATAGAACGGTTTCAGCTTTGATCTCGGGCCATTTTACATCTGTTTTTAACTGCTTGTACAGATATAAAAGAAAATTTAGTGGCTACTATTCAGAGATTCAGAGATAAAATGCTGGATAGATTGTGCCTCAATGTCCTTTCCTTTTGGTTTTCTCATGAAGTGAAGCAAGGAATAAGATATTAACAAGCAGACCCTCATTTATAAGGAGAGTTGGACTCTATATGGGACTGCATCCAGAAACATTTTATCAAGCAACCATGATCTTAGTTCTGGAGCCCTATGCCTTGAGAGAGTTCAAAAAAACTGGTTGATTATGTTCAGGTAGCTTCAAAAATCACAGACAGATCTTTAGCCATGTATAGTTATACCAGTGTTACAAGACTCGCCTAGACTCGGCGAGTCTTGGCGAGTCCCGAGGCGAGTGAGGCTGGGCGAGTCTTTGGGACTCGGCTGCCGAGTACTCGCCAGACTCGCCGAGACTCGCGAGACTCGCGAGACTCGCCAGACTCGCCGAGTCCCGAGCCAAAGACTCGGCCGTCAGTTTGTGGGCATGTGTGTTAAAAAAAACACATTTTAAAGTTTCATTTTTTTTTTCTTTTTGTTTTTATACTTGCCTCTATTCCTCCAAAAGGCACTTCATTTCATTTTCAAGCAAGTAAGAGAGAAAAAAGAGAGAAGAGAGCCAAAACACATTTGCATTGAAGGAAAATCAGCAAAGAGATTGAGCACCAAATGCTTATTGAATCGCATTTGTGCAGGTTCGTAGGTGATTTTGCTGCATCTAGAGGAGTCTACAAGGGATTGGAAAGAGATTTCCATTGATTTCAAAGAAGATTGAAGAGGTATGTTTGAGTTTTGAAGGTTTTTTTGTTTTTTTTAACCAAAACTTCATTTTCTATTCTTTTTTTCTTCTTTGTTTTTTCTATTTTGTTTTAGTGAACAAAGAACAAGTTACAAATAAATACAAACCCTAGGTGTGTGTGTTTAAGACTTTAAGTTTTTTGTTGAACAAACCCTAGGCATTCTTGCAAAAAAAAAAATAGTTTTATAGTTGCAAACTTGCAAACCCTAGGTTTTTTAGTTTTATTATAAATTATACTTTGAATGCTAATTTTTTAAAATTTATGTGTTATTGCAGCATTGTTTATGATATATATCTATAAATTGTCTCCATCATATTCAATTTCACCATGTCTCAAGGTAAAAGAGATCCTTGTTGGAAACATGCCATTATTACCCCTGGGCAAAAAAAAGGAGAAATACAATGTTTACATTGCGAAACTCTTTTTCTTGGGGGTGGCATTAATAGATTGAAATACCACCTTGCATGTATACCGTGCCGAGATGCTAATCCTTGCACAAAGGTCCCTATTGAGGTAATGCGTGAAGTGCAAGTGCAATTGGAAACCTTTGAGCAACAAAAAGAGTTAAAAAAGAAGCAAAAAGATGAGATGGCAGCCATGCGTGGAGTTGGAGATTCGAGTTCTTCCATGCCTAAAATTCCTCCAGGGTCTTCACCTTCAGTTGTTGGTAGTGGTAGTGGCAGTGGCAGTGGCAGTGGTAGCGTTAGCAAACTTAGCATTGGGCCCAGAGTTCGTGGATCTAGGCTGGATTCATATATTTTGCCACGCACTACTCCGGGTTCCCAACCGTCTCTTGAGAGCATGGGTTGGAACAAGGATAAACATGATGCAGCCAAAGCTGCAATTGGAGACTTCTGGTTTTATTGCGACATTCCATTTCATGCAGCCAGGTAATTCTTCTTTTGTTTTGTTTTAAAATATATAGCTTGTTGCTTGATAGTTGATTCTTTATCTCTTGAATTTTATTTTTAGAGCTATGTTGAATTCAAATTGAAATTATACATTTTTCAATACTAATTAGTAATTACTAAATTTAATTTATTTGTGTTAGGTCTCCATATTGGCAAAATATGATTGATGCAGTTACTGTTTGTGGGGCGGGGTTCAAAGCCCCTAATGATGAAGAGATAAAAGGCCCCATTTTGTCCCAAAAAGTGGCTGATGTGAAAGTCAGAATAGAGGAGCAGCGAGAAATTTGGAGGAGGAAGGGTTGCACCATCATGACTGATGGTTGGACCGATAGAAGAAATAGGACATTGCTCAACTTTCTTGTTTCTTCCTCGGGTAAATATTTTACTTCCTAAAATGCATTGCTTTAGTGATTAACAATCAAGATTTTAAATTTATATTTAATTGAATCATTTATTTTGTTTCTTTTTCAGGTGGTACCGTGTTCATTAAATCTATTGATGCATCCGGCAACTCCAAAAATGCTGAATTCCTTTGTGAGGCTTTGGAGGGTGTCTTGGCTGAGGTAGGGGAGGAGAATGTGGTGCAAATAGTGACGGATAATGCAGCAAATTATGTTGCTGCAGGTAGACTATTGATGGATAGGCACCCATCATTATTTTGGACACCTTGTGCCGCTCATTGCCTTGACCTCATATTGGAGGATCTTGGCAAGCTTGACTGGATCAAAGCATGTGTAGAGACCGCAAGGAATATTTGTAAGTACATATATAATCACACATGGGTCCTCAACCTTATGAGGCAATACACGGGGCAAAAGGAGTTGGCTCGCCCTGGGATAACACGCTTTGCTACCAACTTCATCACTCTACAATCCTTACTGCAGTCAAAGGGAGCTTTGAGGCGGATGTTTGTTAGTGAGGAGTGGGCTTCCTCAACATATTCTAAGACAAATGCAGGGATAAGTGCATCAGGTTGGATTTTTGATGAGCAGGGCTTTTGGGTGCCTACTAAGGAGATTGTCAAGGTAAATGTAATAAGTTAATAACTAATAAGTAATTAGTTTAGTAATTCTACATTATATTTTATTATTTTCATTCTTGTTTTTATTTTATTTGCTTTTTTTTGTTAACTCTTACTTATGTCAATGTTTCATAATAATTGCAGGTCACAGAGCCCTTAGTGGTTCTATTACGAGTTGCTGATGGGGAAAAGCCCGCAATGGGCTACATATACGAGGGCATGGATAGGGCCAAAGAGGCCATTAGATCCATTTATGGGGGAATTGATAGTAAGTATCGCCCCATTTGGGAGATCATCGATAGACGATGGCACCTCCAGCTTCACAAGCCCCTACACGCAGCAGCATATTTTCTCAATCCGGCATTCCAATTTCGCAAAGAATTCAAGGCAGATGAGGAGGTTTTGAGTGGGCTCTACACAGTCATTGAGCGGATGTCTGATTCTCATGTTGGAGCCCAAATTGTTGCCGAGATAGAGATTTTCAGACTTGCACAAGGAGATCTCTTTGCAAGAGATATATGCAAAGATACTCGATCGACATTGCAGCCAGGTAAAAATTTATTAAGGGCATAATAGTAGTTTAAAAATTACCACTTTTCAATCTTTTATATTCAATGTTCATATTATAATTAAATATTCACATTTCACAATGAGATTTATTTTTTTTCTTTTTCTCATCTCAGATGCATGGTGGGAGAGATTTGGTGCTAAAGTACCAAATCTTCAGAGGATTGCGATTCGAGTGTTGAGCCAACCATGCAGTGCCTCGGGTTGTGAGCGCAATTGGAGTATGTTTGAGCACATACACTCCAAGAAGCGCAACAGGTTGTCAGTGCAGAGGTTGAATGATCTTGTTTATGTTCATTACAACCTGCGCCTTCGCCATAGACAGATATTGGGCACTGACTTGTCACCCATCATGTTGGAGGAGGTTGATCCACAGTCAGATTGGATCACTGAGGTCGAGGATCCTGTTTTTACCGATGAGGACCTTGATTGGGTCGACCAGGCAGATCGAGAGGCAGAGGCAATAGCCATGGCAGAGGAGGAGGATAGAGCACGAGGAGACACCTTGGATGCTGGTTTGGGTGCCTCTGAGTCTGACACTGAGACACAGGCAGAGATGATGGCTGCAACATCATCTAGGACCTCTCTTAGACGTCTACGCAAGAGGACTAAAGTTTAGAGCCTTAGTGATGCAGGCTCCTCTGAGCCATAGACTTATAGCTTTTGTTTTACTTTTATTATATGTTTGGAACTTTTGATGCCATGGATTTCATATTCCATGAGTATTGTATACATTTCACAACATTTATATATCTAAGTTCTAACTGTTTAACTTTAAACTTTAAACTCTTACTACTGTTATTGTTATTAACTATTAAGTATTAAGTAATTACTTATTTCCTTCAGCTAAAATTTGCGTTTATACTTATGTGATCGATAGATGTTTGTGTATAGGATCATAGTAGTTTCTATTTCATGATGTTATTGTGTATTTAAGGTTTATTTACTAAAGGGTGCATGAAACAAGCTTTAAATCCTTAAAAATCTCTGAATTTCTTGGGTTTTTCTATTTGCTGAGTCTTTGCCGAGTCTTTGCCGAGTCCGAGTCCGAGTCAGAGTCTTGTAACTATGAGTTATACCCATATCTTTGAAGGGATTAACCTACACAAACCACTGCCAAAGGTCATTGTTCTAAAATACAACGAAGTTAATCCACACTCTTCATTAAAAGGATTTCTCATTTAGATGCAATGTCTATGGCTACCACACAGCATGCCATCTAGAAAGGGAGTGCCCTGAGATATCTACTAAACAGCCAGATGTAAACTCCAATCCTAAACCAGTGCCAACGCAGCTGAGTAATGATGTTGATGATGGGTTTAAAAAGACACAAAGATTACAGGGAGAGTCCAGCAAGTTAAAAAAGGTTGAAATTCGAGGTGATGTGTATGGTACTGAAAAAATTCAGGATCAACTTTTCAACCAGGAAGGAAATGTTTTTGAGTCCTTTGAAAAAATTCATAAAGAGCCCAGAAGGTCAAAAAAGGTTGAAATTCAGGTCAATGTGCATGGTACTGAAAAGATTGAGGATCAATTTTTGAACCAAGTAGGAAATATTTTCGAAACCTTTAAAAAAAATTATAAAGAGCCCAGCAGGTCAAAACAGGTTGAAATTTGAGGTGATGCATGGTACTAAAAAGATTGAGGATCAATTTTTGAACCGGGTAGGAAATGTCTTTGAGACCCTTGAAAAAATTTATAAAGTTATGATTACTATTAGCGAGGGTTGGGAAAAAATAGAGTCTTCTCCCCTCCTTACCTGTACAGGGATAAAACCTGCCTCCACACTCCTATCAAAAGCGAAGTTTAAGGATTTCAAGCCAAAATAATGCAGCAAATAAGGCCCCAAAGGCAACACAGTTCAGAAAGAAAAAGATCATACCATGGAAGACAATTTGTCCAAGCACTTTTGATAATAGATAAAAAACACACCTGAATCATGAGTTCTCAGAAGAAAAAACTGCTCCCAAGCCACTTGCCAAAAAACATAGGCAATTTCTTGCAGCAAATCAGTGAGTTAATTGCCAAGAATGCAGCAAAACTTAGAAAAGAACTCACCCAAAGCCATGAAACATTGCATTGCATTGTTGCAGGCAGCATGTGAAGACAGTCTTAAGGATATGGAATGCAGGAATTGCATTGTGCGAAGACACCTTTGACCATGCACATGCCAAATGCCAAAAAAGGCAATTCTCTGGGCACCTTTTCCAGTCACAACCTGTCAAAGGCACATCATCATTTGATTGTGTGGGGGTGATTTAAATGTTTGTGTTTGTCTGTGCACAAGAGGATGTTGGGCATATTGGTATAATATCTTTCTATTTGTTTAGTTAATGGTCATCTAGTCGTTTTTAGTTAGTTTCTTTTTTTTGTCTTCTGTTAGCGTTTGTTTCTTTTAGAAACGATGTCTTTGTAATCTAATTATTGAAGCTTTCGCTTGTGTAAATATAACATCAAATATTTGAACATGGTATCAGAGCTGATTTGAGCTTGTCTCCCTCACGGGAGAGCTCAGGATTTTCGGAGGGCTTGCTGAAGTAGGGTTTCTGAAAATCGCGAGCTAGGGTTCGCGGTTCTGTTTTCCAAAAGTTTGTGTTCTTACTTCTAGAATTTCATGGGCCAATTTGTTAAAAATCAAAGGGTCCTCAGAAGCAAAAATTTGAGAGTTTTTGTGTGCTGAATTTTGCAGGGATTTGTGAACATTTTCGTGGCCCTTTCTGGAGGAAAATCGTGTGTTTTTTTTCTGGTTTTGGCAGTTCATTTGTGGTGAAAATCGCATCACCCTCTATGCAGTTTTTCAAGGGTTTCAAAAGGTGAAATCGAGTCTGGTTTCTCGGCACTTCTCTGGTGTGATCATCGTGATTTATGTTCATTTCCTACCTGTGCACGACCTTGCATTTCGAGGGTTCTGGAATTTTTGCGCAACCTCCTGCAAGTTAAAAATTGCAGGCCTTCTAAGATCGCGTTGTCATTTTTTTTTTGTGACTGATTCGTTTTTTTAGCACCTAAAAAATCGTGCGTGCAACCTCAAACTTCTCTATGCGGTTTTTTAAGATTTATGGGCGTTTTTTGAAGGGTTTCTTGGCACTGCAAGATCTCTATTCTGGGTGACACGTTTCTGAGTCATGTTTTTTTTTTTTATTTGGGCACTGAAAATCGTGGGCAACCTGCTAGAAGGGTTTCTCAAAACCTCCTGCCCGCGACCTAGGAGCCTATTCGTGGCTTTGTAAAGGAGACCGACGCCTCTTTAAATCGCATTTTTGTCAATGACTGTCTGGGTGTCCGACAAGATCGTGGTCTTATAGTGCAGTTTCTTTGAAGACGCATTTTCTTTCTATATGATCGCTTAAACGTGATTTTCAGTCATTTTTGGGCTTTTTTTTGTTCATCTGTCTCTTGCTTAAGTTTTTGTTCTCTGTCGGGTTTTATCTCCATATTCGTGGCTCTCTCTGCTGTGTTTAGGGCTTCTTTTTGGCATGCGACCCTCTCTTCTCTGCTCATGATTTTCTACATGTTTTTGTCTTGTGTGATTTGTAAATCGATGTTCTTTGTGGGTTTTTAATATTTTTTGTCACTAAAAAAAAAATCTGCCTTATGGGTTTTTAATAATTTTTTCGTCCCTTAAAAAAATCTATTTTGTGGGTTTTCATAATTTTGACCCTTTAAAAATTCTATTTGGTTTTCTAATTTTTTTGCCTGAAAAAATCATGGGAGGGTTTATAATTTTTTCCTAAAAAATTAAGGGTCTGCTCCTGTATGCCCTAGCCAGGGTTTTCACAGTTCGGGAGGGCTCTTTAGTTTCTGGAAAGGTTTTTCCGTTTTTCCTTAAAAACAATGTTTTGTATTCTGATCCGTGTTTCGGATTTTGTGCCAGCTACATGTTTGGTTTTTCCGATTTTATCCTCAAAAATTGTTGTTGGGCTTCTGTAATTCGCAGAGTTGTGTGGGATTCCTTTGTGGGTTTTTACCCTTTTTTTCCGAAAAAACGATGCTTTGTAAACTTCAGTTTCAGGGTTTTGCAATTTTTTCCTCAAAAATCGTGGTTTGTTGCAGTCTATTCTAGAGCGTTGTGCTCATCTACAAAAGTTTGGAGGGTTTGTCGATTTCTCCTCAAAATCGTGGCAATTGTTCTCGGTGTGTCTCTAATTATAGGGAGGGGTAGTTCTGTTACCCAACATCAAGTTGGATGTTTTGTGATCAATTTTGTTCATTTCTAGAAGTTCTACAGTTTTTGGGAGGGTTGATGGCAGACTCATCTAAAGTGGCAGAGTCAATGGCAGGCTCTTGTCTTTTGTTGCAGAAGCGTTTTGAGAAGAAGGGGGCAGCCTTCTCTATTATTTCTCTAGGTAGTTAGAATCATAGTTTGCAAACTCGGACTCGGCAGCCCAAAAATGTGACTCGGACTCGGGACTCGGGACTCGGCACGGACTCGGCAAAAAAATCGGCTAGGACTCGGCAAAAAAAAAACCGTAGTTTTACAAAAAAATTAGAACAAAATTACAAATTAATGCACTTAGAGAACATAAGAGCCTAATTTGATTATCAAACACTCATAATTCAAAGATTACACATGTCATATGATCATCAAACACTCAATAATTGAAATTTAATCATTCATAGTCATCAAATACTCATAGTTTCAATGTATAATAGCATCATAAGATTATAAATGTTCACATATAATCCTGGCTTCTTTCAACCCCAATTTAATTTGCAGACCTGTATTTCACAAACTTGAGTGTTAAAATGAAAGAAAAAGTTAAAAAAAATGGGTTTTTAAAAAAACTCAGCTAGGACTCGACAAAAAACAAAACCGTAGTTTTACAAAAAAAATAAGAACAAAATTACAAATTAATGCATTTAGAGAACATAAGAACCTAATTTGATTATCAAACACTCATAATTCAAAGATTACACATGTCATATGATCATCAAACACTCAATAATTGAAATTTAATCATTCATAGTCATCAAATACTCATAGTTTCAATGTATAACAGCATCATAAGATTATAAATGTTTACATCTAATCCTGGCTTCTTTCAACCCCAATTCAATTTGCAGACCTGTATTTCACAAACTTGAGTGTTAAAATGAAAGAAACAGTTTAAAAAAAACATGGGTTTTTAACCCTTTTTGACTCCCAGCCACATACGAGAGTCCTAGGTCGGGACTCCCAAGTTCAACCTCAGGACTCGGCCGAGTCTTGAGGTCGGACTCCCGAGTCCCGACCTAGGACTCTCCTTGACTCAACTCCTGAGTCTGTGGTGAGTCAACTCGGCTGGCCAACGGGCTCCCAAGTCCGCCGAGTCCACGGCGAGTCTGCAAAAGTCTGCAAACTATGGTTAGAATGATGACCATTAAGGGAGGGTATTAGTATAATATCTTTCTATTTGTTTAGTTAATAGTTATCTAGTCGTTTTTAGTTAGTTTCTTTTTTTGTCTTATGTTAATGTTTGTTTCCTTTAAAAACAACGTCTTTGTAATCTATTTATTGAAGCTTTCGCTTGTCGTGTAAATATAATATCGATTATTTGAATAGGGCATTTGTAGTCACAAATGGGCAATTTCTAGTTACTTGCCAAGTTTTGGCGAGTTTTTGCCAAGTCACCAAATCCAAGTCAAATTTGAACTTGCCGAGTTTTACTAAGACACAAGTTTTTAAACTATGCTTTTGATTATAGGAGGAAGAGGTCCAATCAGAGGAAGAGACAAGATATATACATGTCTTGAGGAATTACTAGAGGAAGAGAAGAAGATATATTCAAATAAGCCCAAATCCCAACCTGATATCAGGGGAAAAAAGGAAAATTGGCAGGCCACTTAACTCTAAAAGTCATGACAGGGAACCTCAGCAGAACATTGACATCGGAAATAAACAAAAAGTTACTGCAATGTTGTAGTAAGGATGGGTTAAGCACTCCACAAGGAACATAGATTAAGATAATATCATAAAATATATCATGTCAGGGGCATGAAAACCCTAATAAACAAACCTGGTTAAAAATTAAAATCAATGATTAATAAGTCAGTCCTGACATATTCCAAACTAAGGAACAAAGTTCATTAATAACTGTGATCTGCAACTTCCCAGAAAGTCTGAAAACCATATAATTCTGTGTGTCAACTCAGCTAGGGGCAAGAGGAATTGTAGGTTGTAAGTTGTACACCTGGTGCAATCCAAAACTAATAGGATATCCATGTAATTTAAATATCTTTATACCAATCAAAGTTCTCCCTTGATCAATGTGAATGATCCATTGGACTCAAATGAGAATTGATGTGAAAGCAGTTGAGAGAATTTACAGCCAGCTACCCAAATGATCAGTGGATTTAGAAAGGGACTATAAAGTTGTCCTCGAACCCTCAAAGAAGTTTATATGAAGAAATTTTATCGTACAACCCATATTAAATTTTGACAACTTGATTACAGACCTTGGTTTGTAGGATACAGAACCTCTTTCTGGAAATCGCATTTGAATTAACAGGAGACTACGTCATGAGCTTACCACTGAACAATTGGATTGGTTTCTGGTCAGTCTTGAGTGGATTCATGATGACATGATTATTAACTATGGTATTTGGACAAGATGTTGATAGGACCATCGATAGATCTACTTAGACATAACAAAAGAACCCAGACTTACAGGGTCCATTTCAGTTTGAACTTGTGTACTTTTAATCCACCATTTAGAGACCTTATCCAAGGATGGTGTAACATGGAGATCAGCGTATCCAAAAAGTATATTCTTGCCCAAAAACTGAGAATTGTTAAGCCAAAAATGAAACAGAGCAACAAAAACAACTTTGGGAATGTATTTTCAGAAAGAATGAAGTGGCCAATTTGGATCTAATTCAGAATCAAATCTAGTAGAAAGAGTTCTCTGAGAAAGAAGCTCCAAGGAAAAAACAAAGCTTACAGAGTACCATATTATCCTCAAATGGAAGAAAAATGCATTCAAAGCAGGAATCCCGAGTCACGTTGCTCCAAGTGGGGAACAGAAACACTAATTTTTTTCTCATTACCACTATTGCTCATAGGCATGCAAATGCAATCAGTAGGATCCCTATTGTGAGATTTCCTATGGAAAAGGTGCAGTAATAAAAACTCAGGAAATCATAAACATAAAACTGTAAATTTCATCCACAACATCTAAAAGCCATTCAAAGTTCAAACTTTATAGAACAATTTTCTTTTTTTATATCAAATAAAAATAGCATTCAATCTCCTACTTTGCTTCAGCATCATACTGAGCATACGATCAAAATTCTAAACTTTATTCTTCTTACTCTCTCACAACCGACATAGGGAAAAGGTTGGCCTCAAAGGAAAATAAAAATAAATAAATAATAAAGTAATGTTCAGGTCGCCCTCAAGCCGAATTTATTTAAAATTAATAATAATTGCATTTATTTGTAATTTTTTAAATTATCATTTATTTGGATAATAGTTCCACCAAAAAAACAGGTTCATCACAACCTTCTAGCAGAATCTGTTCAAACTCTTTCAAAACAGAAGGATGTTCATCAATAAGAACCACCAAAAGTCCCTTGTCAATCTCAGATGTTATTGTCACAAACATTTTTTTGTGCACGTTATCATTTTCCTGGAGTATAGTTAAATTTACTAGCCTATAAGTTCCAAGAGATCGTAGCGTGTAATGGTAATGGGTAACACACATAAGTGCACTTAAATGACCTAAAGTCAACCGTGTTTGTGAACGCCCTCACCCAATTGATCAATCAAGAAGCATTAATGCCAACTGGAATGGAAATCTACCTGCAGAAAGTGAATTTCCTTCTTCGTTCCCAACACATTTGGCATGGAGGAGCAGAATTCAACCAAAAAATCAGTTTTCTTCCATTCCCAATGTAGTTGACATCGAGGCTGTGGTAACAAGAGGCACATTCAAGCCTGACCCAGCTACAAAGGTTAAGAATGTAGCCCAAGCTTTACACGACATCACATTGCATACTAACTCGGTTATTTCTACAAGCAACAAACATACATGGATTGTGGAAACATCATGTCTACTACCATATCTGGGAGCAGATCACCCAAATTTTCATGAGCAAAAGGTATAAAATTTAATCTCAGACACCATTAATTGCTCTTATAAAATTGGGGTCAAATCAAACTAAAGAGCCCACAGCACTCACATTAAACTAATGCTAGGTTTATCGTTGCAAAGACAATGCAACAAAGAACACATCAGTTAAAACCGTTAAATTTCTTCCCTAAAATGGGATAGTGTGGCCAGGACGGCGATGATTTTCAAATGTGCCAGTGATGTACACGAGAAGGAAAGGACGGGGAATAAGTTTTATACCATTCAACGCCATTATTTTATGTGTGCTGCAAAATTTGAGGGGTTTTCACATTATTCGCCTATTATTGTAATCAGTTCAGCCGTTAATGGTGATCGAAGCTAAGGTTTAGAAGATACAATTAAATACAGTTCATATGAAACTTTAACTGTTATCACAGTTACTTACTCTCTTTCTAATCTGGCAAGCCAAACGGGGTCATCCCTTTTAAAATCATGCGGGTACCATCGAGCTACTTCCTCGCCGATGAGCCTCTTCTTGAGGACTTTATGGGGTGATCTCTGACCTGTGGGATTCCAAACATTGCCAAATATCTTTGCGCTTGCCTCTGCTACCCCTTTCAGTGCAGCCTGCTCTAAAATCTTCTTCAAACTCATGTCTCCCTCCAGTCAAAGCCTACCGTTTTCTCTATCGTTCTGTAACTCTCATTGCTTCTTTTGTCCAATATTTACCATTGTTATTCTCGTACCACAATTTTTACCCACAAGATTGAGAGGGTACAACTTGCTCTTATGACTGAAATTTTCAAAGGTTTGAACCTAGTTTATTTTAAAAAAAATAATAAATTAATTAAAATTGATAATCATTTAGATATTTAAATTAATTTTTTAAATTTAAAATATTTATAAATTATGTGATTATATAAAATAAAATAAGAAAGTAAGGGATCCATTGAACACATCCCACCATTTGGAGGATGGAGAAGAATTTTCTTCGTATGACTTTTTCCTCAATTTTTATCATGTTTTAAAAAGTTATTTTAATATTATCATATAGTTTTTTTTTTTTAATGTGGAAAGATAAATTATTTTAAATTATTTTAATAATTTGTTGGAATTGTGAGTTCAAATTTTAAGGTACACGATTTCTTTTCATGTATATCAAAGTCTAAGGAATATCTATTTTGTCAAAAATTGCCTACAATGTTGGTGTAATATTTATTTCATTTTGAATATGTCTATTTTAAGTGTGTTATTATATCTATTTCTTAAGATACTAAAAATAGCTAATTTTCCTCTTCTAAGTAGCTAATAATAACATGTGTACATCTTGATTTGGCGTACATAGGTGTCATCACTATCTCATCAATTCTTGATTGAAGGTAGTTTAAAGCCACCTCTATTCAATCAAGGCCACCTTTGTCTCAATCATATTAAGTGAATCAATCCACTAATTGGCAATTGAACTCTTAACCTCATAGTTAGACTAAGCTAACCAATCCACTGACTCATAGTTAAACTTGTGACATCCAAACATGATCTACTTGATCCATGCATCCTAGAGGCCTCTATATTTGTATGCAAATCTTTATACTCAATAAATCTTTTCATCCTCAATATTGGAATATAGTTGATATCTACATTTCGCATAATTTGATGTTTGCATCTAGAGTTTTGTAACTTTCTTCATTTACCTAGATCTAGGCTTCTATTTGGATTCTCATTGAATCCTATGTATGGCTCTATAAGTGTTTTGTTATTACTATATGTCCATTTTCTTACTATAGTCCTTTTGTAGCTCACACAAAACTACACTCAATTATCATCCTCTACAGTGGTACATATTATTAATCAAGCCTCTAAATTTGAATTAGAATATTGTAATGGGACCTTGCAAATGTCCACATGTCCTAATTTGTATTTTGTAAGCCATGGCATGTTATTTTATAAAAAGGCGATCTCATTTGGACTAGCACCAATGTATTACTATTTTGTGCTAGATTATAAGGTTACTAGTTTGTATGTTGGCCCCAATGAGGGCGTAGTGTCGTAAATTGTCACCCTTGACAATTTTACACTAGGTTTAGCTCCCCCTCATGTGCTTGGACCCAATTGTGCATGCATTTAATTTTCTTGTTTCATAATAATCTTTGAAAAAATAGAGGTTGAATTGGGAATATGGATTTAATATTCATTTACTGATGTTCAATGTCTTGAAATAATAGGTTTGGGCCAAGGTACCCAACACCCTTGTCCAACCTATTTTGGCTCAATTTAAAATATATTGATATGTCAACATTTTAACATTTAGAAATCCAAAGTCATTTGTCAGATATTGATAATTAATTTGCGGGAAATTAAAGAATTGCATATAAATATAAGCCTTTTTCATCATTTGAAATCCTAAGCACACCTAACAAGAACTAGCAACTTTGAGAAGCAATCCTAGCATTTTGAATTGACTGAGCAAACTTTAGTAGAATTATAGTAGCATCATTCTGTGCAGCGGTATTCTAAACAAAGTATTTGTTTATGCTTCTATGCTTTGGCCTTGCTTTTATGATTAATTTTAACATTTCAGCACTCAAATCAAGCACTAATTTTCCCCAAGGTGAATATACAAATGACTTCAAATTATTCAAGGAATGTAGAAGGTAAGCTTGCATAAACCATCAATCACTTGTTAACGGCTTAGCCCCTGTTTCTAACCTGGTGTAAGGTAAGCTCTCTTACACCATCGGGGCTATTGTGAGGGTAGAAATACCAAAATGGGGCTGAATCTTAGGCAGTTTTCCTATACCAAACAACCCTCCCCTCTTTCAGATTGTGTGATCTAAAGAAAAGGGAGACTGAAGACCTACTTCATCTGCCATTCAATCCCTACAAGTCAACAAACTAGTGTTTTTGATCAACCACAGCCTGTAAGTTTCATACTAATTCCCCAGAGAAGAAACCACTACCAAGAGGCAATAGGAATTTGAACCGCACTTGTGCTTCCCATGTTTTAGGTTTGCCAGCAAATGTTACATAAGTTATAGACGATCAGATATTCATGATCCTTTCGAGAACATCCCTGATCCCATTGATCCATTGAGCCTGGTTAGTATCACTCACATGTTTATTTGTCATTTACCTAAACTAAGGATGAGCTCTTTTTTACATCATCATAGTTGTTGTGGAGGTAAAATACCCAAATGGGGTTTGACTTAGGCAAGCCCCTATACAGAATAACCATTTCCCCTCTTGCTTGTGTGTAGATTATAGGTCTGAAACGAAATTAGAGAGGATTGAAGACATAATTGTTCATTCAAGCCCTACAAGTCAACAAACTATGGAAAGTGGAATCAGCAACAGACGAAGTTTTGATATTGAGTCCAAAGAAGAAGAACCTATAGATAAGAGGCAATAGGAGTTTTAAACCTAATTTTGAGTATCTACTTCTAGGTCTAGGGTTCCCAATGCCCTTGTCTAGTTAGATCAAGCTCAAATTCATATGACAAGTTCCTTTGTGTCTACCCTTTTCTATTCTAAACTTTGTTTCTATCTTTCAATTCTGTATTTTCTAGAAATCATCTCAGTTTGTTGTATTTTCAATTCTGTATTTTCTAGAAATCATCTCAGTTTGTTGTATTTTTATAGTTAATCTAGGTACATCTCTGTGTTATTGAATTAAATCAATTAATAATTAATTAATCATAGCAGAACACCCACATCCAAAGGATTGAAACCCCGATCCACCATTTTGGCTCTTCCATTGAGGTTAGTAGCCAAGTGGGTGTTTGAGATCAATTTTAGTCCTTTCCCTTGTGAAAGAAAACATGATTAGGAAAATTCTTGGTTACTTGTGATTTTTTTGTTTGTTTATTTATATAACTTGGTTTAGGTGGAGGAACCATCAAAGGAGAGGATAAAATCATAAATTCCAAAAAAGAGAACATATCTTCAATCCACAAGATAATAAAAATTGACTCCCCAACAATCATTCAACCAAAATTATCGAAACACAAAAGATAAATAACCTTACCCATACTAGAGTTCTAAAATTAAAAGAGAATAACATTAACATTCATGTGGCCAAGGCAAAAAATATATGCCCCAACATCCTAGCATCAGCACTATGTTGAAAATATATAGCATCCTCAAGAACACTTGAAAAATAGGGAAATAACAACCATCTAAAGAATATTCAAAATCTTATTACAAAAACCATCACCACAAGTAACAAAAAAACAAGCATCTCATGATCCCTAGAAGAAGCACCAACACATGACTGAGAAAATATTCTACTAGGAACACAATCCCCACTATATCAAATGAATGAAAAAACAAAACACAAAGGAACCTAGGACAACATCCACTACGCTAACATCCCCAAGACACCCCCAAAAAAAAACATATCTCCACCAACATAATGTCATCTTGCAACGAAGCCAACAAACCCAACAACCACCTATAAACATGCTACAAAAAAAGGGATTTGATATCCTCCACTAATTAAATAGCCTTGGTAGGAAATTTTTTCAACCAATGTTTTCTCTCAACCCAGCCTCATCACGAAGACAAACCCCCTTATTGGTCGCTCAATCTGCAACCTTGTTTCTATTTCTACAAATATGGGAGAAGAAAACATCTTCATATTTCTTGACCATAGTCTTTTCCTCTTCAATTAGTACCTCTAATCTCCAATTCTTAATTGAACCACCTTTCATCGCCTCTAGTGCCAATTTTGAATCTCCCTCCACCCATAGTTTTCTCCAACTTTTCTCTCTAGATATCACCATTCTCAAAACACATAGACCTAGCCTCAAATAAGTTTTTAGTCTCAAATCCATAGTTACAATAATACATCCCCATCGATTATCATTTTGAATCCATGAAAACACCCCCACCTCCTACAATTCAAGGATTGCCTTTCACAAATCCATCAAAGTTGAGATTAACCCATTTAGTATTGGGGAGTTGTCATAAATACTTCAAGAGGATCTTCTCAAGACCAATATTGTCCTACTCCAACCATTTATATCTTGACCATGCATTCACCTAACTGACTTCATTATCCATGATAAATTATTCCCTATCTTTATGAATCTCCCCTAATTTAAAAATGGTACTTTCCACCATATCCCATAATTTTTTTATCATTCTATTTTACTCTAGCCAAACATTCCAAACAATCATGGCCTAAGCAATATTCTAAATAAATTTTCAACCAGGGCTTTTGATCTTTAGCATCCATACCTCTAGAAGTCTTTGAATATAAGCAAGCATAATCCAATCTAACCCCCATCTCTCCAAACAGATATAACAAATATATCTAGCAGAGTCATGAAGAATGAATAAATCATCATTAGTCTCTCCTTTACTTTACACATACCACATCTTGAAGGTCCATTCTTTCCCATAATCTATATCCTATCCCATATAAGATCGCAATGCTTCCAATTAATCGAAAAAATGAATTCCACTTAGGAAGCCCTTTCTTGTTCCAAATCCTCTTCTTAGGGACCTAGAGATGTTGTCTTCCCTTTTGTTGAAATAAGCTAAAAAGGAAATGTTAACTAAGACTTTCCCATTACCCTAACCTCCCCAAACTAATTGATATTCTTTCTCCCATCCCAAGATAGGCCATTTCTCCAATTTATCTTGAATATCAATACAAACATCCTTCAATTCATCCATTGAGGCCAAAAGGGACTTTCATCGTCTATGTCAAGAGGTTTCCTTATTATGTAATATTTCACCATATCTCCCTCCACCATTTCAAAATGGGAGATTATCAGGTAGAAGGCCAAATTTTAATTTAATTCTTTGTCCTCTATTCAACAATCATGCAAAAATCTTTTTTTTCTCCTTTGCCCATCTTCCATTTAATATCACGAAGAATTAAATTACCATAGTAACTAATGAAGTTTACAACATTCAAACTCAAAGGGAGATTTATATTATTTTTAAATAAATTATCAAGCTCATTCTGTAGATATTTAGCTTGAAAAATCTTGTTCCAAAGTCTATTTCTTTCCTCATAAATTATATGGGGCAACTTAGTCCTCAAATCCTTATTCATATTCTTGCAATTTATGAACCCCAACCCCTATATTTAAGGGTTTACATACATATTATCACTTGAAAAGGTTAAATTTAAAATGTTTTTCACTACCTCTCCAAAGAAATATGCATTGAGATACTTCAAGAGTCCTACCAACTTTACTAGGAAGTTGGAAGACCAACATGGTTTATATTGGCATTACTGCCAAATAAGATTTAATTAGAGTTATCCTACCAACCGAAGTCAACCACATACTTGTTGATGTGTTTTTTATGCACTTTTCAACACAAGTAAGGCATAGGTGCATCACCTCTCTTGAAAGACAATCTTCCACAATCACATTGCAGAACACTATCCCAAGGTCTCTAATGTCAGGTCTTGATAGTGCTTGGAATATCTCAGTTGTTTGATGTGATTTGCTAGAATCACAAGGCGATCTTACAGATGAGTTACAAAGCATGGGAATTTGGGTCTTGAAATGGAGTACCTAAGATGGATAAGTTGTGCATTTGTTGTAGGTTCAAAAAACCATCTTGAACTCCATTTTTTATCATTGGATTTAGCTTTACAATGTGCAATGACCCTTTCCTAAGGTACTTAAAAAAAGGGGAAAAAGGGCAGGGAAGAGAGAAGGTTCCTAGATTTGCAACTAGCTGTGAACAGTGATAATGGAGTTCCTGCAATGGACAGTTTCCTGAAACAACATTCCATTTAACCAGAAATTTCACAATCTCATGGAATTTGTGCTATCTTCTAAGGCCTACGAATATTTCATCGTTCATTCACCATGTGCATGCATGAACAAAGATGAAAGTGTGGAGAAGCTTTGAATTTAAGCCCAGGATAACTTTACACAGCTATCTACCATCAACAAACAACAAAAAGTATGGACTAAGAAGGCATCTACACCGCAGGAATTTTCACAACCACAGAACAACATTCCTAAAATCTATCAAAGCAAGGATAAAGCTAACTAAAACAGCAATATAAATCTAGTTAAAGCATTTAACAATGGAGGTTGAATCAAGTAACATGTGAAAACCCTA
>VDFB02336991.1:142482-167704 GCA_007258455.2 Sequoia sempervirens | reverse complement strand
GGACCTTAGTCATCATTCAAATAGAAAATGAATCATAATTATTTATTTAATTCAAAGTAGAGAATAATTTATATTGGTGGAAAGTTGATAATCTCCTTTAAAAACCCTTTTTGTTTTATCAATTTTGGGTAAAATAAAAGTTTTTAGCCACATACCCTACACATACGCATCATATCGCCACTTTTTAGCCCATCATGATCCTGCACATACTTGTTCACTGTGATCAAGTCGTACAAGAGTTGCTATGTTATGTTTTTATGAAAAAAATAGCACAAATTTATGTACATACCTCTTTTGAACCCCTTAATCTCAACCATTTTCAAAATAAATTAGTAGTTTAGAAAGTAGACTTAGAGCACTTTGATCCTTGTTTTTGTTCTATCTCAAAATTTTGAGTGTAACTATCCTCAATTTCACGTCCAAAGTCAGTACTTCTTGATTTCAGAAAAAAAGTGGCCACTTAAACCCCCTTTTTGGAAACCATCTTGGTGCGCTTACCCCCTATTAGTTTAGAAACTACATTCAATTTGCTATAGATTATATTCTTAAGTACATATTTTTGAAATAATATAGATAACTTATTCAAATTTTTATGTCAAGTTGGCTAACTCTGATTTTTCTGAATTTTTTGCCACTTAAGGACATATTTTTTCCATGATGATCCTGCACATACCCATATCTGGAAATGATTATTTCATGAATCTATCAAACTCAGCTTGTGAAGATATGCCAAATTATGGAGATGAAAAAGTTGGAATAGATGGTGAAGAACCAAAGATAACATCAACACTAAAAAAACTAACCTCGTGGAAGGAGTTGAATGAATTGAATGTGCTATTAGGGGTATTTTCACCTTAAGTGCATGTAGAACTATTGAAGGTGGAGGTATGTGCAAGATCATCATGGAAAAAATAGGCCCTTAAGTGGCAAAAAAATCAAAAAAATTAGAGTTAGGAAACTTGAAATAAAATTTTGAATAATTTATCTATATTATTTTAAAAATATGTAAGAATAGAATCTATTGAAAATTGAATGTAGTTTCTAAACTACTAGGTTTATTTATAAAAAAAAATCTATTTGGTGAAAATTTGAAATTTAAATGTAGTAGTACTTAAATTTTGGGGAAAAAATAAGAGGTAGGTGTCTGTCTGACCACCCTAACTACGATAAAATGATAAAAAAATTTAAAATATTTTAGATATAAGCAGAAGAATCATGTTTGGATGTGACGCATAGTTTTTGTAATTTTTTTACAAGTAAATAATTAATTATGAATTTTTTATTACAACTTTTAAAAAATATAAAAAACTCGTATGTTTGACCACCTTCACTTGGTCAAAAATTCATGAAATTCTTTTTTTTTTTAATCCTATTGTATGCAAAGCATAGAATGTGATGCATATTTCAAATTCAAAAAAATGTGATACTATTTGAAAGCTATAGATGTTTTTCAATTAGCCTATTGATTAGGACTTTAGTCATAATTCAAATAGAAAATGAATAATAATTATTTATTAAATTCAAAGTAAATCATAATTTATATTGGTGGAAATTTGAGAATCTCCTTTAAAAACCCTTTTCATTTCATCGATTTTGGGTAAAAAAAAGTCATCGTCCACATACCCTAAACATACCCATCATATCGCCACTTTTTGGACCATCATGATCCTGCACATACCCGTGGAGGTAAAGTTGGAAGAGGAGGTGGAGGAGAGGTAGGAATAGGAGGTGTAAGAGGTGTTGTGGCAGTAATAGGCGATGATGTATGTGAAGGATCTTGAGTGACATTTTTATGGGAAGATGTCAACATTTCTTCATCTTTCCTTTCTTCTTCTTTTTAATCTTCCTAATCTTCTTGTTCTCTCTCTAATTTCTCATCCTCTTCATTTTTTTCTTCTTGCTCATTCAATTCTTCATCTTCAAGTTTCTCTTCTCTTCCTAGTTTCTCTTCTCTAGTTGTTGGCATTGTACTCTTCCCACAAGTGAATGTAATCTTAGGCCATCTACATGAGGAAGAGGGAGCAACACTTGCCTTATTTTTTGTCCTAATTTCTTGTTTCCTGTTGGCTTCTCCTCTAGATCCTTCACTCTCAGAATTTGTCTTGAAAGGCTTTAATTGAATTCCTTTCCTTTGCAACCATTCACTAGTATTACTGAAATGGAAGTAAGCCTTTGTAGGATGAAGGTATTTTCTTTTCAAAACCATTGAATCAGTGGCAAAGGTATTATTTCTATCTCCTTCTCATCATACTCAACATTTAAAATATCACCAAGATATTCAATTTTCTTTAGAAGGTCCACCAAGCCAAGATATGAGATCTATTCTACAGTAAGCTTGCAATAATCCATATTTCTAATATATTCTTCATCCTTGTAGTCTTCCCAAATATCTTCAAAACAACAGACATGCCTATGAATATTTTTAATTTTTATTTTCATTCTTCTATAGTCAAAATCAACTCTACATTTGTATGTCCTTAGAGTCATGATTTGCATCTTTAATGCTATAGCTTTGGCCTTGGGCACTATTTGTCTTGAATATCTACCAATGGTGATTGGAAACTTAATTCTTGGCTTATGAATGGCTTGGATCTCATTATGCACCAAGATAACCTATCTAAAAAGTTCCATTAATACCCACTTTTCAGAAGGATACCTTGATAACATGTATACCCCATGTAGCAACCTACCCTTAGGTATGTGAAAGTAGGAAATTGCAAATAGATACATCCGTATTTATTCATAACTTTCCGCGCTTCATTTGAGCAACCTACCCTTCTGAAGTGTCTGATGCTATCTCTAAGGGTGATTTTGGAATAGTAATTATGCATTGGTATATATCTCCTATCTTCTTCTATTGCTATACCTGGATATTGCCTCATTGTCTTTGTAATGTACACTAGGTATGAAGTCATATAGAACTTCAAATTAGAGTGCATGTTGATGAGTTGTTCATGGATTTCATCACTCATTTGGGCACCCTATTCAATGTGAGTCTTCTTTTTCCTAATAATTTTAATGTACTCATACATCCACTCTTGGAAAGTTGATGAAGTTGGAAATCCTTTCACTCTACTTAGAAGAGTGATCATATCATTTACATCTTCCTTTAAATCACCGCAAGCAAGGTTTTTAGGCCACCTTACAGTGTTAGGCCTTTGGGTCTTCAACCATTTCATGTTAATCAACTACTTGGATTCATTTTGAATTTTATCATAAGCCTCTTGGGCATGTTGAGTAGTCATGTCTATATATTTCTTCATGGTTGTGACTTGGAAAACCACGTTCAATAAATCAACATCCGAACTCATCATTACCTATCTTAAGGAATCTCTAACACTTCTATCATCTCTAATGTAATGTGAAGAAACTTGTAAAATCAACTTTGGACAATGAGCTGCCACTGGGAATGAGGCAAATCGATGAAGGTTACTATGAACAATGGCCTCCAAATCTTTTTCTAGAGGTTTCTTCTCCATTCTTTTATGAAAGTCATTCATATCAAGATTTTTGATTTCTATATCCTTGATCTCATTGATTTTGGATGTCACCACTATAGGCAGATAAATACCTTAATATTTGTATTTAATTTTATCCTTCTTGTATGATGATGTATATTATTTAGTTTTCATTGAATGCACTATTCACATTGATCACTTGATGAATTCCTAAAAGGAGGAGTACAACCACAAGGAAATAATGGATTTTCCAAATATTAGAAGAGTATGCATTATGAAAGTGAGGAATGCAAAAATCCAAGTGAGCACTTTGGAGAAAATAGATATGAGTAATGGAGTGAGAAAAATCATGTGAATTTGGGTGAAATGGAGCTCATAATGCAATTATGGAATTTCCTAGGAGTTAGTGAAAAATTCAAGATTTAATGCAAGAGCTCATTGAATTTTAGTTCCCTGGCATATTGGGGAAAGTTCACTTTATGCACTAGTGCTAAAAATTAGTGCTTCTACATTGCTTTGAAATTCTTTGGAAGAACTTTGTGAATTAGTGGTAAAAATTATCACTCTTACATGTTTGCATGGTTTTATAACTTGGTGTATAGGCATTAAAAATCAATGCTTTGACATTCCTTGAATGACTTAATAGATTTATGCATTGACACTAATTTTTAGTGCTCATGAATCTTGTTGACTAGTGATACATGAAGTCTAATAATGCTAAAAATTAATATCATTACCTTTATGTAAATATTTTTTATGCAGAGGCATTGAATTTTCTTGCCTCTACACTATGGACTTATTTGGTGAATTAGGATGTAATGGTAGAGAATATCTCTCCTATCACACATAAAGGAAACTTGTCATGTAGTGGTGGAGAAAATCTATGTCATTACATACATGTTATATGTTTGAAAGTTTGGGGAAAACCATTTACATTAGTTGGAAAAAATTGATGATAATGCAAAAATATGAAACCCTAGTTCACATTTTTGGAAAAGGGTATGTGCAAGATCATGATGGGCCAGAAAGTGGCAATATGATGGGTATGTTGCTGACGACATTTTCTTTACCCAAAATTGATGAAATGAAAAGGGTTTTTAAAGGAGATTCTCATCTTTCCACCAATATAAATTATGCTTTACTTTGAATTTAATAAGTAATTATTATTCATTTTCTATTCAAACTATGACTAAAGTTCTGATTGATAGGCTGATTAAATTTTTTTTATAGCTTTCAAATGGTATCACATTTTTTGAGTTCAAAACATGCGTCACATTCTATGCTTTGCATACTATAGGATTAAAAAAAGAAAAAATGAATTTCATGAAGTTTTGTCCAAGTTAACGTGGTCAGACATACAATTTTTTTATATTTTTTAAAAGTTGTAATAAAAAAATAATAATTAATTATTTACTTGGAAAAAACTTACAAAAAAATATGTATCACATCGGGACATGAGTCCTCTACTTATATCTAAAATGTTATAAAAAAATATTATCATTTTATTGTGATTAGGGTGGTCAAACAGACACCTACTTATTTTTTCCTTGAAATTTAAGTACTACTATATTGAAATTTCAAATTTTCACCAAATGGATTTTTTTTTTTTTTAAAAAGACCTAGTTGTTTACAAACTACATTTAATTTTCTAGAGATTCTATTCTTACATATTTTTGAAATAATATAGATAATTTATTCAAATTTTTATGTCAAGTTGCCTAACTCTGATTTTTTTGAATGTTTTGCCACTTAAGGGCCTGTTTTCTCCATGATGATCTTGCACATACCCAAAAAAGTAATGAAACAAAGGAATTGTGGGATAGTCTAAAAGCAACACCAATACATGAGAACATAGAAAGCAATAAGTAATATTGATCAACAATATTTTCTCATAAAATTGGCATTCTAGATAATTCAAGACAACATAAAAACCCAAAAGGCGAGATCACTAGGGCATGGGAAAAATAGAAGAAACACAAACTATGATTGAGGAGTGGATAGATAAAAATGAATTACAAATGACCTAGCCTAATCATGATTTGAAAGGAAATTATTACATAAATAAAATTAACAAGAAACTTAACCATTTGAAAACAAAGAGAAATGAAAATAAGGAGATAATATACTCAAAGGCGTGAAGAAAAGAAGTAAACCCTAGTTGTGAATAGAAAAGAAAAATATATCTAGAATGATCTTCATAGTTTCTTGATTCACCAACAATAGTTGTGAGGATGAAGAAAACACAATTGAATGAGCATAAATGGAAAATTAAAATGATTTAAAAGGTTTGAAAGGTGATTAGCTAGCAGTTGCATGTAGCGACATGCAACAATGAGCCGATAGGTAGAGGGGAAGTCCAAATGGTAGAGATGTGTACATACATAAAATGAATTAGAGAGGGAGATGCTAAGAAAATCTAGAAGAGAGCATAGGATACTTACATATTTGCACGTAGGGAATCATAAGCTATATTTTAAGTGTTATATGGAACATTGTTTTTTTTGTGTTTCATTTGATTTCACCTATGTGTAGATACGCATGTATGTCATAGTAGAATCAAACAACATTGATGCATACCGAGACATTCTTGGAATGATAAGTTGTATTGTAAGTGTTATATGGAACATTGATTCTTCCATTGTTCGTAGTGATGGAAAATGTATTTCCCCTATGTGCACATATGTATGTATGTCATACTAGATGAAAACAAAATCCATACATATTGATCTGTATGTTTATTCTGCTGGGACATTCTTGGAATGATAAGCTATATCTTAAGTGTTATATGGAACATTAATGCAACCATAACAATAAAGAGATAATTGCATCCACAAAATTTTGTTGATGTTAATCAAAAATTAGATTGATACAAAAAATTTAAAATATATATTTTAATTTTATTTCTAAATCTACCTTCACTTGTGATACGAATATATCTTGAGAAATTACTATTGCATGCAATTTTTTATTTCACCATTATGACCGATTTTGTAGTCACTATGATTATTCTCAAAGGTCATTTATAACAAATTACTTCCTCAAAATCCCCATTATGCGATTTCAAAACTCAACAATTTTAGGATCATAACAAAAAGTGTAACCATTATCAATGCATTCCATAATGGTCAAATGTTTTAATAGTTTAGATTCCTTAAAACCAAAAATAAGAGTAGTTGATAGAGCCTAGGTGAAAGCCTTGTGGCAAGGCTAACTTCATAGAATATATAATGCTTTGAAAACATCCACATAACTCATGAAAATAAGCTGAGATGAAAGATCACTGACTAAGATATTACTATCTGATGTGAAATAGGATTGTTTGGCTTGAGTATGGTCTAGAAAAATGAAAGGAAAATGTGAAGTTTTGTGTGATGAGCATATGTCATTCATAGAAAATATCTAAATTAGGAAATATAAAGAGTTCTATAATTTATAACAAATAATATGAAATGCAGCTACAATAGAAGGGATGAAATAAATAATATGTAGGCATACCTTGTGCACAAAATGGGATGTAGTATGAATAAAACAAAAGAAGGCCTACTATCCACCCTACCATATTGGGTCATGGAGCCTCATGGGATCTCACCAAAACCCCAAGCAAGAACATACATTGTCCACCACTTTAATCAATGGTGAAAGCAATGTTTTGGAACCTGAGAATTTTCTTGAGTTGAAATCAATGTTATACATTTTTAAAAGTATATGTAGTTGTATCATTCATGACAAAGAATTTGAGATTTAGTTGTGAAATAAAAGATGGAATAAAGGAAATATAACTTTACCTTGTATATACATAGAATGTAGTTGCAGCTCATACATGATGCCAAACATGCAATCATAAAGCTATTTAGGATTGTGGAGATCTGTAGTTACAATTGAGAATGTTTGCAATCTAAAATGGTTTGACTTAGAAATAGTTACACACAAGGAAAATGTGAAGTTTAGTGTGGTGAACATGTTTCATTAGAAGACAATATCTAAATTAGGAAATATAAATAGCTCTATAACTTATAAAAAATAATATGTAATGCATCTACAATAGAAGAGATCAAATAAAGAAGATGCAGGCATACCTTGTGCATAGAGCAAGATACAGTATGTCTATGATTACATCTTTCACATGAAAATGACAAGGAAGCAAAATTAGAAATAGTGGAAATTCTATATGCATGGAAATGATGAGGGAAAGGAGAAGCACTATAGTTAGCGTAAATAATAGAAACATTTCATCATGATGGCAATGCACACAATTGTTGGAGGCGATCCTCTTCTTTGATTCAGACTACACTGTATTTGTTGGCATGTAATCTAGAGTATCTAGCAAAAGAGAAAGGCAGATCAATGCATATTCCTGAAGAACCTAGTTCAACTGAAGAAACTAGTTCAACTGAAGAAATTGGTGTCACATCTTGTTTAGAAACTAATATAATTTCAGGTAAGCATGACTATGCTCCAAACTGAAATCTATACATGCATTTCACTTGAACTGGGTTGTTCACTTTGAATGTTGATTGTAAGTAATTTCACATGCAAACATCTCCACATATAAAAATTTTTGGTGAAAGATTAAAAAATAGAGCATGTTTTCTCAATGTATAACCACTTCTATAAGCAACAAAGTAAGAAGATCAAGAACACACAAAAAGAAGGCTTTCTTTCCACCGTACCATATTGCATCATGGAGCCTTGAGGGCTACCAACAAAGCCCTGAGCAAGAACATAAATTTTCTAGCACTATAAACAATGATGAGATCAATGTTTAATATTACACTTAATATAGAGCCTATCAAACATATGAATGTTGTTTGCATCTAATGTCAGAAACATATAGATTTGCACATAGGAAATATAAAATGAAACACAACAAAATGAGGTTTTCTCTCCATCCTACCATATTGGGTCATGGATCCTCATGGGCTCTCACCAAAACCCCGATCAAGAACATGCATCATCCACCACTTTGATCAATGGTGAAACCAATGTTTCTTATTACACTTAATATACAACCTATCATTCTTTTAACTCCCTTTTGAGGATGAAAGAAATAATAACTAAAAAGGTGCATTTAACTTCAGATACCTATATATCAGTGCAGGTTTTGTTTTGCAAGAAGATATATAGGAATTATATGACTTGGATGCATTTGTAGGGATCTGTTGCTTAGATATATATACACACAAAAATAAATTGTCAAAATGTATGTATGTGAAATTACATGTAGACAATAGGTACTAGATGGGAAATAAAAGGTTGGGTGACAACTAAAAGGGATATGCACCATTACAATCAACATCGATGTGAGGGCCAAGTATTCGGCTTCAACATTATTGAGAGTGAGGGGACATAAACGCGAATCACTTGTTATGTATTTTTTGCATGCGGTAATTGTTTCTAAAGCAATACAAAAGTCTTGGTGATGCCACCATTGATTGTAGTGGTGGAAAATGGATTTCCCCTATGTGCAGATATGTACGTATGCCATAGTAAATGCAAATAACATTCATACATATTGATCCCTATGTTTATTCTGTTGGGACATTCTTTGAATGATAATCTATATTTTTAGTGTTATATGGAACGTTGATGCAACCATTAATTGTAGTGATAGACAATGTATTTTCTTGGTTGGTTGTTTTGCAAGAACATAGATTGTTTTCAAAATGCTCTACAAAGGGTTTTTCATTGCACTTAATTTAGGTCCTATCATTCTATACCATAGAAAAAAGTACCCTTTGCTTGACATGGAAATAATTAATGATAAATTGACTTAATGAGGCCTTGATTTAGGTGTTTTGAGGCATTTGATGCATTCACACTAGGTCTTGGACACTTGCAAATTGAATAACATGAATTTAATGATGTCTTGTAAAGGTGTTGCAAAGTCTTGTACAGGACTTTCATACTTTTCTAGAATTAATAAACCCCTTTCTCCCTAATTCAACATTATAAAATGTTTTTGATAACATTATTACATCAATCTAGATGGCTTTTGAAATAAACTTAATGATAAACTAGTGTTGTAATGTTTCTTGCACATTCACATTGGTTCTCATGCCTTCCTAGGCTATGTGGACCTCATTTAAGTATTGTAAAGTTTATTTAATCACACTTTCACATTGAATTCTATGTCCCAAGCCCTATTTGACATTTACATCATCATTAATAGGCCCCTATTAACCCATAGTGTGCATCCTAAGGCTTAAATTGATTAAACACCTAACAATTTTGCAATTTAAACCTTATTTCCTTATATCCTAGCATCTTAGCTATCAAAATAGCCCTTGTGGGACCTATTCACCATTTGTGGTGAATCAGTTCCATTTGGCTCAATTTTTACCTTTGACCAGGAAAAAAGTGAAATTTAAGTTTATTATTTCTTCATGTCAGCCTGTGATGAGGTATTAATGGGAAAATAAGGTGAAATTCCTATAAATATAAGTCTTTTAACTTATTTTCACATCCATTCTTCATCATTGATCTACTAATCTTCTATCTCAAGTCAAGCAACTTAGGGTTTTAACATTACAATTCATTCAAGATCAATTTTCAGACATTCAAGGGCAGATCCTTCATGTTTTGCTACAAAATTTCAAGATTAAACACCATGGAAAGGTAATCAACTCCATTATTTCATGTTTCATTCCATTCTTTCATCATTTTGGTTTAATTACCTAAAAGCGGTTTGACCAAGGAAAGCCCCCATGCCCTAACATTCAATATTTCTTCTTCTCTTCTTATGTGTTTGTAGATTTAGGACTCTTGGAAGCTTAGAAATCATTGGAGATAAAGTTGCAAGGTTTTTCAAGTCTTATCTTCATTCAACAAGTCAAAATATCATCAAAAACTCATTTTCAGGTTTGAAAATTAGAGTTTCAGAATTGGACACCTATAGCATACCAAAGTGTAGACTAAGAGCTCTGAAATACACCTTTGAATATAGAGAAATTAAAAAATGGACTCATTCACCATGAGTGGTGAATTATTCCCACTTCTAGGTCAATTTTGTGTTTTCTACATTTTTAGATACCCTTTTGTTAGAAACAAGTTCCGATAAAGTTTTGCAGATCTACGACTGATTCACCCAGAATGGTGAATGAGTCCCACTAGGCCTAAAAATCGGCACTAGCAACATTTCAAATGTCATTTCCAGTCTTCATCCACATTCCAGGTTCATATATTCATTTTGATTCATTTATGTTTAGTTTTGCATTCATTTCTAGGTGATTTTCTATTACACAGTATGTTTTCAAACAAGTCACATTTCTTAGGTTTTTCATATTTAATCAATCAATTTCAATACTTAATCACATCCACATCATATAATTTAGTCATAATATCATCATAAAGATCTGAATTTGAGTGAACCACCTAGATTTTGGGTGTGGCATCTATCTCTTTCCATTAGGTGAAAGACCTTAATTGAGAAAAAGAGACAACATTCCTAGCCCTTAAAATCTATGATTCATTTTGGTGAACCTACTTTTTTGAGTACTTTCTTTTCTGATTTAGAGTCCATCATACATCTAGCTTGCATTGATCTTGCATTAGGGTTTGCATGAATTTATTTGTATTCTAGGTTTCAAATTTTGCATTAATAAAAAGTTTATTTAGGTTGCATTGTTGGCATCTAAATTCATTAAAATTTTCTAAAATTCTGAATTTTTAACTTAGGTTTGCATCATATAACTTAGAAAACATCAAAATCCATCCAAAATATCTGAAAATTCTGAAAAATTCCATACTAGGACTCAGTCGCCACCCTTGGCGAATCAGTCCCTTTTGACCTCTGAAACTACATTTTACATAAATGAAAACTTTGTTTTTAAGCTTTTTTTTGGTACCTTAACCTACCTATATTAGTTAGTTGCATTTTTGTAACATGCATTTCATAAAATATAGCCTAAATTAGCTCATTTCATGCATGGTTTAAATTTCACATTTGCATTCTCATATTGTTACATATCATAATCGATCAATTATTCTCTAAAAATTACATTTCATTTCAACCTTTTACATTGCATTTTGAGTTAGCATAGTTCTTTGAAAACGTTAGTTTCAATCTTCTCCAAATTTTCAAAGAAAAATTTTGTCAATACACATGATTGTAATTTATTCAATGCATGTCCTAGTTATGAGAGTTTATTAGCACACGAGAATGAAAATGGTGATATTAACCTTAAAATCACACCCTCTCCTATCTCCCCTATTTGTGTGGATAATGTGATAGAAGAGTATACAAACATAGATACTTATATTGATCCTAATTTTGCTTCTCCCAATACCTCTCCTTTTAGTGACAAAGGTATCTTGGCAAAAGAAGACACAATTGTTGAGAATCATGAGGATCTTGTTTGTCCTTCTCCTTATCCCCTTTGGGAAGATATCCTAGCACAAAAGAATGAAATCATAGACATGTTCTTAAACATCACCTTACCTAATTTCCATTGTGAGGATAATTTTAAGGAAGATAAGATTATAAATGATAAGGACATGTTGGTCTACAACAACCCTCTTTATAATCCTTCCCCTATCTATCCTATTTTGGAAGACAATCGAGAACAAAGCCATGAATAATCATACTTTTTCTTCTCCTAGTATCTCCCCTAGTTGTAAGGAAGATGCTTTGATGTTAGAAAACATAACTAATGTGAGTCATCAGAATATTCGTTATCCCCTTTCACCTATAAAAAACCTTATTGAGCAAGACAATTCCACCATTGCGCATCCTCATACTTGTGATGAAGTCCTTTTATGTCAAGAAAATTCGGTTTGTAGTTCTCAAAACCCTCCTCCTATGAAAAATATCATGATGCAAGACACAAACCACAATAATGATATAGACTCTCACTTTCGAAGGGATTTTAAAATTATTCAACCTCAACTCATCCTTTAGCCCCCTTCACACAAATAAACTCAACATAAACTTGAACTCATCCTCTACCCACCTAAGAATAATGTATCACAACAACTGAGTTATAATATTGTTGCTCATACATATAAAACTTGAAATAATCCACAAGTGCAACAACCAACCCCAACAAACTTACCTTTTCCTAATCCTTTCTTACTAGGTCCTCCTTGTTTACCTCCATAAAGTAGAAAGGAGTATAATATTGTTGAACAACTAAAGAATACTCTTTCTAAAATCTGATTATAGGACCTTATTCAAGCCTCCCCTCACTATCAAAACATGATTCAAGCCACCTTGCAACAAGTTCTTGTCCCTTCTAATGAGCAACCAACTAACATCACAACACTAATCCAAGGAATAAACACTAACATTATTTTCTACCAAAGTGAGCTTCCTCCTTTGGAATTGCAAAAACAAAATGAAGCTTTTATGATTATTGCTCAATACAAATGGAAAGGGATTAAGATAACTCTTATAGATACTGGTTTCACTCTTAATGTATGTGAAGTAAACCTTCTTGATAGAATTGGTGTTGATAGATCAAACATCTAATCAGATTCTTTATCCATTAGGGTATTTGACAATGTAAGCAAACAACTGCTTGGTGTGATCACTTTACCTCATATAGTTGGAGTGGCCACATTGGAAACACAAATCCATGTTATGCCTAATGATCTTTCATATAACCTTCTTCTAGGTAGGCCTTGGATTCATGCAATCAATGGTGTGCCTTCCACTCTTCATTGTAAAATGAAATACATCTACAAAAACAAAGTGTACACACTCGATGTTGATGATGAGCCTTATAGTGTTTTACAACTTTAGGAAAATAAAGAGACCCCTTGAACACATTAACACCAACCATACAAGTCAAACCTGCACAATAAAAAGACAATCAACAACATATTGAACAAGTCATGATGCTATTAGAAGATGATTGAGGTTCCTTGAATTTTGAAAATGACTTCATGGGTAAGTACAAGATCGTAGACAAAGATTCAAATAGGGGAAATGAAATAATAGATGTCCCTTCAAAAGCATCTGCCTCAACCACTTTAGACAAAGAAGAAAACTTCACAGTCACCTTTAATGATCCTTATGACCAACCACCAACCAATCCAAAATAAATGAAGAAGCTTTATGGAGAAGGTTATGAGCTTATGAAACAACTTGGCTATAGTGAAAATGTATGTGAAGCTAATAAAAAAGGTATCCACAAACCTCTAGACCTTATCACACAAAAAACAACTCATGGTATTGGTTATTGTCCTATAATAGAGATCACCAAACCTTCACTCAACATCAACAATCTCACAATACATACTCCTAAATTATTCTTAACTGAATGCCTTGACACTAGTAGTATTAAAAATAATTCTTTACGAAACATAAAAAAAACACCTACATCTTCGCTTAATGTCAATTTCATCTCGAAAGCCATCACAAATTCAATAGATTTTCCCTCCTCCTATAAGAGTGAGAATGAAATATTGCAATCAAGAGAAACTTGTGTTGGTATGAAATCTACTACTAAGCAAGATGTATCTTTGACACAAATCACAAGACCACCTTCTACCATTGATCAAGAGGGTATCTTGTCAAGATTCCTCCAAGATCACTTGATCACCTTCCCTCCCAAAACTCATAAGAAATGCTATGACAAAACTTCATTCTGCACCTATCATAGAGTTCATGGTCACTCCACTAATGAATGTAAAGCTTTGAGTGGTATAATCCAACATCTTAAGGATTTTTGTATGCTTTCCTATGTGGGGGCATCTAGTTCCTCTAATTGATACCGATTTTCAGTCTAGCCTGCATTTCATTAATTGTTTCAGCTCACCTTTGTCCTGCACTCAGTGATGGCAAAGGGTTAGACAAACTTTTCCTCGTATGTCACTTTTGGTTGCCTCCTTTGGATAGGCACTAACCTTTCATGAATACATAAGAGAAAGCTTGGGATGTGGACAACATTCCTTAAGTTGGCTTGCATATGACATACTACCCTTTTCATGACGTAGCTCCTCAAAAACATATGACTTGGCATAGGGATTTTTGAGTAAGCTCTCATGTACTCTTCTTCTACTCTAAAGAAAATTTTGATAATATTGGTGCTCGCAACCAATTTAAAGTGGGGGCATACATCACCACTCACATTTCATTGTGCAATTTTATTTTTCTTGCAATTCCCTCTCTTGGAAGCATTAGGTACAATGTTGTCCTGGAAGCATTAGGTATAATGTTTCCCTAGATGAAATCTTGCACTTTTCCTCTCTTGGAAACAAGATGAGATCATTTGCACTTATCCTCTCTTAGAGACATTGCATGAACAAAGAAAAATCCCTTTGAACAATCCTTACACTGTTTTGCATTAACAATGTCTATGAGTGTCAAGCATACGAAGTTTTGCTTACCTCATAGAGCTCAAAAATAATTTTTCCTTTATGTCACCTTATTAAAGTTATCAAGAGGTATAAATTTGATATAGTTGAGTGGGAAGCCCATTTAGCAACACAAATTTCCCCATAGCCACCTATGTGTTTGAGTGCATACCAACTAGCGTATGTTTCTCACCTTTGGATTTCTCACCCCATGGAAAATCAAAAGTTTCGTGACCCCATAGTGAGTATGTTGTAGACTTATCACCTAATAGATAGCCAAGATTTTCATCACCCTGGAGTGAGTATGCATTGTATTTCTGAAACAAAAAGCCTAGATCTAATCCACAACTAGTTGGACAAATGATCAAGCTTTGATCCACCTTTTCATTTTCATCTTCTATCTTGCCATTGCATGATTTTGTATCTCGATGGTTTGACTTAGGATCTTGGATCCTAGGGGCTTGCACAACCTCCTTTTATCTTTATCATTCTTTGTTGTATGCATATGTACACTCAAATCTCCCTTGAATGTCTACTTTAGTGTGACTTTGAAGCAAGTTCATCCTCTCACTAAAGTGGGGGCTAAATGAATCCTAGAAAAAAGTACCCTTTTCTTGACATGGGAATAATTCATGATAAATTGACTTAATGAGGCCCTAATTCAAGTGTTGTGAGGCATTTTATGCATCCACACTAGGTCTTGGACCCTTGCAAATTGAATAACATGCTTTTAACGATGTCTTGTAAAGTTGTTGTAAAGTCTTGTAAAGGACTTTCACACTTTTTTAGAATTAATAAACCCATTTCTCCCTAATTCAACATTATAAAATGTGTTTAATAACATTATTACATCAATCTAGAAGGTTTTTGAAATAAAATTAATGATAAACTAGTGTTGTAATGTGTCTTGCACATTCACATTGGTTCTCATGCCTTCCTAGGCTATGTGGACCTCATTTTAGTGTTGTAAAGTGTATTTAATCACACTTTCACATTGAATTCTATGTACCAATCCCTATCTGACATTTACATCATCATTAATAGGCCCCTATTAACCCATATTGTGCATCACACAGCTTAAATTGATCAAATACCCAACAACATGTTGCAATTTAAGCTTTATTTCCTTATCTCCTAGCATGTTAGCTGTCAAAATAGCCCCTGTGGGACCCATTTTCCATGCATGGAAAATTAGTCCCATCTAGGTAGGACCCATTCACCATGTGTGGTGAATCAGTCCCATTTGACCCAATTTTTGAGCTTTGAGCAGGAAAAAAGTGAAATTTAAGTTTATTATATCTTCATGTTGGCTTGTGATGAGGTATTAACATGAAAATAAGGTGAAATTCCTATAAATATAAGTCTTTTAACTCATTTTTACATACATTCTTCATCATTGATCTACCCATCTTCCATATCAAGCTTAGGGTTTTAACATTACAAGCCATTCAAGATCAATTTTCAGACATTCAAGTGAAAATCCTTCATGTATTGCTATAGAATTTCAAGATCAAACATCATGGAAAGGTAATCAACTCCATTATTGCATGTTTCATTCCATTCTTTCATCATTTTGGTCTAATTTCCTAAAAGGGGTTTGACCAAGGCAAACCCCCATGCCCTAACATTCAACATTTCTTCTTCTCTTCTTGTGTGTTTGTAGATTTAGGAGTCTTGGAAGCTTAGAAATCATTGGAGATCAAGTTTCAAGGTTTCACAATTCTTCTCTTCATTCAACAAGTCAAAATATCAACAAAAACTTATTTTTAGGTTTGGAAATTAATGTTTTAGAAGCAGACACCTGTAGCAAGCCAAAGTGCAGACCGAGAGCTCCGAAATCCACCTTTGAATAATGAGAAATTCAAAAGTGGACTCATTCACCATGAGTGGGGATGAGTCCCACTTCTAGGTAATTTTTTTGTTTTTTGCATTTTAGATACACTTTTGTCAGAAATAGGTTTTGACACAGTTTTGCAGAACTAGGGCTGATTCGCCCAGAATGGTGAATGAGTCCCACTAGGCCTAAAAATAAGCATCAATAGCATTTCAAATGTCATTTCTAGTCTTCATCCACATTCCAGGTGCACACTTTTATTTTGATTCATTTATGTTTAGTTTTGCATTCATTTCTAGGTGATTTTGTATTACACATGTTTTCAAACAAGTCATATTTCTTAGGTTTTGCATATTTAATCAATAAATTTCAATACTTAATTGCATCCACATCATTGCATTTAGTCATAATAACATCATACACATCTTATTTTGAGTGAACTAGCTAGTCTTTTGAGTGGGTTGTATCTCTCTCCTTTTAGGTGAAACATTCGTAAGAGTGCAAGAGTAGCCTATAAGCCCTACCCAAAAATCTATGGTTCATATTCTAAGTTATGCAAGCCAGTGAAATTAAATGGTAGTTGGCATCACCATTGATTGTTGTATGGTTTATGTGTGGTGAGGATGGTTGCAAAGCAATAAAATAGTTCATGTTCTTCTCATTAAGGCATTATTGGCCATTTTTTTGTGGCCTGTAGTAACAATTTGCACTATTTTCCATAAGGAATTGGTGATTGTTGACACGTGGCTTTAGAGATACTATTTCATTTGTGGTTTACGTATACTAGTGATGGTTGGAGAGGAATTAAATAGGCCCTATGTTTATAATTTTTGAAGGATACTTTGTTATTTGTCTAGGCCTCAATAAGGATTTCTTAGAATCACAAGCTATGTATTAAGTGTGAGATGAAATATTGGTCTCACCATTGATTATAGTCATAGACTAACATTCATTTCCCACTAATGTAATCAATCATGATATCAATTTTCTTTTTATAATTAAGTGTCAGTTGGCATCAACATTAATTGTTGTATGGTTTCTGTGTAGTTGTGATGGTTGCAATATATATCACAACATAGATTTTCTTTTGTAAGTATGTATATATGCATTGCAATCGGTGCATGCATAATAGGAAATACTATATATGAATGTTGGCTACATATAATTTCACACATGTTGTGGATTTTGTTTCTCCTTATTTTTTGCAAAAACAACTTGAAAATCCTAAGCTTGAGACAATTACTTCAAACAAGAATAGGCACCACATGTTTCAGTTAACAAAAGCAATTTGAATAAATGCACAATGTTGCGATCAAATAGGAAAACAACAACTGTCAATTGAAACATATGTACCTATTCTTTTGTTAGATGTTACCAAATTTTTCAATGAATGGACATAGGGCCAAGCCATGCCAAGAAGCAATTAATTTTTGTGGAGCAATTTAAGTATAGATGTACAAAAAAAATAACAACTATCTTATGAAAAGAATAAACTTAAAGGAAGGAGTATATATGAATGTTTTCTGTATCTTATTTCACATACATACATATCTGCACATAGGGATGAATGTTGTCTATGTCTAATTTAATAAAAATACATATATGCACAAAGGGAAAGTAAAATGAAACACAACAAAAGAAGGCATGCTCTCCACCCTATCATATTGGGTCATGGAGCCTCATGGGCTCTCACCAAACCCCTGAGCGAGAATATACATCATCCACCACTATGATCAATCATGAAACCAATGTTTCTTACCACATTTAATACAAATTCTATTATTGTAATAATCCCTTTTTGAGGATGAAACAAATAACAACTATCCTTCGAAAATAATAAACATGGGGAGGAGTATATATGAATGTTGTCTACATCTAATTTCACATACATACATATCTGCACATAGGAAAAAAAAATGAAACACAACAAAATAAACACATACTTTTTGAGTGTATATATTTCCAAGCAATATATTCCTACATATGCATCCAATGCATGCAATGCATATATATGAAGTTCCAAAATAAAATCTATGTCAATATATATATATATATCCGAAGTTATCTAGATTTACATATATGTGCACTATTGATTGTTGTTAAATAGCATCAAAAATATTATTTCATTTATGATTTCCATGTAGTGGAAATGGTTGGAAAGCAATAAAATAGTCCACATATATGCTTACAAAGAAAAATCTATATAGATATATATGCATCTAATGTTATATGTAGAAAACACACATATATATCCATAGGTGGACTTGTCAATAGAGAAATCACCATAGGACCAAAGGAAATAAACATCACTTGGCATAGGCTGGAATGGAAATATCACTTCTCTACATTTGATTTCACATATATACATATCTACACATAGGTATGAATGTTTTATGTGTCTAATTTCACAAACATACATATCTTCACATTGGGAAAGTAAAATGGAACACAACAAAAGAAGGTGTGCTCTCCACCCTACCATATTGGGTCATGAAGCCTCATAGGCTCTCACCGAACCCCTGAGCAAGAACATACATTATCCACCACTATGATGAATGGTGAAACCAATGTTTCTTATTAGGCTTAATATAAACTCTATTATTTTAAGAATTCCTTTTTTAGGACGAAACAAATAATGACTATCTTCCCAAAACAATAAAAATGGGGAGGAGTATATATGAATGTTGTCTACATCTAATTTGACATACATACATATTTGCACATAGGAAAAGGAAAATGAAACACAACAAAAGAAACACATACTTTTTTGTGTCTATATATTTCCAAGCAATAGATTCCTATATATGATTCCAACACATGCAATACATAAATATGCAGTTGCAAAACAAAATCTAAACCAGTATATATGTATCTAAAGTTAGATGCACATATATACACACTGTTGATTGTTGTTCAATAGCTTAACAACCAAGAAGGCTGATGGAAATTCCAATCAAAGTTCACACATATAGCCTATCGGCTAGATATTATTTCATTTATGGTTTCCATATATTGGTGATGGTTCTAAATCAATAAACCAATCCACATATATGCTTACAAAGAAAAATCTACACAAATATATATGCATCTAGAGTTATATGTAGACAACACACATATATATCCATAAGTGGACTTGTCAATAGATAAATTAGCATGAGAGAAAAGGAAATAAACATCACTTGGCATAGGCTAGCATGGAAATATTGTTTCATGTTTTCTTTCCATATAGTGTTGTTTGCCACAATAATGTTTAGCATTCTAAAGTTACCAAAGCAATTAAATATTTTATGTTATTTTCAATAAGGCATTGTTGACTGTTATTCTGTAGCTTTAGCTGCTATCAAGATTGTGAGCCACCAATGTGACAAGTGTTTTTTCAAACAACATACATAGATATCCACACCTTAACTTGTCAATACATGTGAGAAGAAATATAGATAAGTTTAAATGTAGATATAGTTGTATTTTGCTTGAGCAGAGGAAATAAACATCACTTGGCACAGCTTCTGATGAAAACATTGTTTCATGTATGGGTTCCATATATTGGTGATGGTTGCAATAATAGCTTGCATTTAAAATGTACCAAAGTAATTAAGCAGTTTATGTTATTTTCAATAAGGCATTGTTCAGTGTTGGATTGTAGCTTGAGCTACACAACATACATAGATATCCACACCTATACTTGTCAATGCATGTTAGAATATATATATGTATAAGTTTAAATGTAATTACATGTATCAAAAAATATAAATGTAGATATATATGTGTGTTGTGTGCATCTTTGTTTAGATACATATATATGTGACATGGCTTATGTATGGAGAGCCAGGACCAATATATTCAACATTCAACAAACATTAAAAGATTAAAAACACAATCATGAGATTGAAATAAGTATGGGTTCAAGGAAAAAACATTATAGCCAAGAACCATATGATATCCATATGCAACATGACTTTATGAATGGACATGCCAAAGTAGTAGAGAGAACATTTAAGAAGCATAAGAAGATTAGAAAGCACACATATGAGAGTATTCTACACTGAACCAAAAAAAGAAGATTAAAACCACATAAATCAAATGAATTTTTTTTTATTACATTCTACATTTTAATCTTGTGCAACGCTGAATTTTAATATCTGTAACTCAAGCAAAATCACAAAAGTATTGCCCAGTCGATAGTGGATAGTCATTATTGAACATTACATAGGAAATATTATAACATTTGAAATGAAGTTTTATGCAACTCTAATAAAATGAAAGATAACCATATGTGATGTGTCTTTATGAATGCAAAGGTAGGACCACATTTAAGCAGCAAGAGAAGATTATGAAGCACATAAATGAGAACATTCTACCTTAACCAACACAAGATGATTAAAACTAGAGAAATGAGATGAATTTTTTTTTATTACATTTTGTATTTTAATCATGTGCAACAATTGAATGCAGAATAACCATGAATTCAATGGAGCCAACATTATAACCAACAAAAATTGTGGATATATAAGAGTATGTGGCAATTGAAATAGACAAGAAGAAAATAACTATATTGATATTAAAAACTAGACATATCTATATATAGATAAACGCATGACCTCATAGATACATGTGGAAAATGCATATAGACACATACAAACTCACACATACATATAAACATTCAAATCTGCATGCATATACACATACAAATGCATTACAAACACATATATCTATAGACAACTATATCAAAATATTGTATGCACTTAGAAAATTCAATTGCATGAATATATATTTATGTATATGCATACATAAATGTATACATATATACAACCATGTATACAAGTATATATAAGAACAACTGCAAATATTGATACATGTGTTGAATAGGGTGACATAACTATATAACCAAACAACATAAAATAAAATGAGGAACATACACTAAAAGCGAAACAAAATTATAAGTGACATAAACAGTACAAAATAAAAGAAGTGTATCATTTTTTGTTAAACATTATAAGTTACAGTGCATTGTCTTAATATATAACTAGTTATACAAGCAACAAAGCAAGAGGAATATAAAGGAAAGGTCTTCTAATGTGACAAGCAGTCGAAACAAGGAAAAGGAAACAAATGTCCAGTCAACACAAACTAGAACAAATATCCAAACTCACAATTAGGGATGGTTGTCTAGAATTCAAGGTAGTACCACTATTATCTCTAGAGAGTCTTGTCTGGTAGGGGATATTGTAGAAAAATCTAAGAGCAACAACTTGCACTCGACTTCAAAGTTAATTCTTGCAACTTTGACTATTGTTGTTTTAAGCCTTGTTTCTAAATTATAGGTTTGAGTTTTAATAAGAATAGTGAAAAGAAAAGAAGTGTAGGTGACACCATTGATGCTAGACTGAGCAGCCATTGCTGCAAAAAAATTATATTGAAACATATAAAGCTCCTTTCCTAACATTTGTAATAAGCTTGTTGTAGCCTCATCAAAAGCAGTGCCCCAAATATTTCTTGTGTGGTCTTGCATCTTTAGCTACAACAAATATCAAAACTCATAATTAGGAACATTTGTCTAGAATTTAGGGTAGTACCACATATTATTTCTAGACTCTTCACACTTTTTCTTGCATTGTCTATCATTGTCTTGCAAGGGACATGCAGCGTAAAAAAATGCATTAGTTTTAATATATTTCACTATTGCCTTGATTGTAGCTTGCAAATTTTCTAGCATTCTAAGACAATGATCCAAGATATATCCAATAGTGACTTTTCCATTGGCCAAAGTAACCTTTCGAGGCACTTTTTGGGAGGGCTCAATGGAAGGTTGCTCAACATGTCCCCATTGCATCAAGGGTTGTTCTTTTGGGATGTTAGGATTTATCTATAGAACATTCCCTGCGGATGTATTCACAATAGATCCATTGAAATATCCAACATGACCATTTTTAACAAGTATGACAACCAAACTGGGAATGGACAAACTTTCCAACTCATCACCCTTTGATTCCCAATTTGGGCCCCACAAATTAATGTCAATGCAAAAAGATGACAAATCATTAAGTTTCAATTTTCTTCGAATTGTTTTAGATTGATCCTTTCTTTGAATAGTTGATACCTTTCCTAGATGCACCATAGTCCTAATAATATCAATTAAAGTGTTATTGTTGCAATTTGAAATTTTATTGATTGGGATGAATTTAAATACTTTGTCTGGCATAGAGGTCTCATCAACACAACACTTCAATATTGATTTTTTACCCAAAATAATTTCCATGTGGTTGTTCAACTTATTAAATTTCTTATCCGCTTGTTTGACTAAGCCTTTTGACACATAATAAGTGTAGCCCACCTAAATCCTATCATAATGCAATTCTACTATGTCATTAAAGAAAGTGATTCATATTTTTGTCCCCTCACTATCAATAATGTCAAAGCAGAATACTTGGCCTTCACGTCCTTGTTTATTGTAATGGTACATATACTTTTTAGTTTTCACCCAACCTTTTATTGTCCATCTAGTTTGGTAAATATTTAGGCCTTTAACAAGATTGATATTTAAAGGAGCACTATGTTGTGTTGGGGATGTATAAATCCTAAATTTTGAGGCTCGCTTGGATGGGGAAGGTGACTATGAGCCCACCATTTTTTCTTCTTGATCTTTAAACAAATATCTAGGTGTTCCAATTAACTGACAATCTAACATTTTGACATCTCAAGAAAATATGACAATCACCTTGGAACCAAACCAAGATCAAATATTAAAAAAGGTGGTCCCCACAAATAGGAAAGCATACAACAAGTGCAAGTAGTGCAAAATAATAGCCAACCTTAATTCCCATAGCTTCCTACATAGATAGTTTGTCAAGCACAAGATGGAACCTTTTTTCAATATCCCTGCAAACAAAAGGTCATTGTATCTTGTAGGAAAAATGCCTATTTGCATGCAGGTTCCATCAGAGAGGAAAAATTTTGTAGTGGTCAATCGGGCTTTAATCACCACCTATTTTTTGAAAAGACATCAACTGAAGAACTGGAGATGGGACAACATCTCCAACATCAATAGATTGTATCACATGTGTTGATAAAGTTGGACAAACCTTTGAATCCTACAAGGATGTTTTACTCAGCCAAGCCAAAGCAATGAGATGTTCAAGGCTATGCCACAACTCTAGAAGCAAAAGCAAGGGAAAGAGGTAACACAAAATGAATCAATTATTGGTATTTGATATGTAGAAACATAGATAGTTATACATGGTTACAGGATCATAGCGACTTCAAAATTGCATACAATAATTGAATATGAAAGGAGGGAAAGGTTGAGCAAGAAACAAAAAAAATTATATTTTTCACTAAATTTAAACAAGAACATAGCAATGTTGACACATTTGAAAACTGCAACCCTTTTTTTCTAAAACATAGGCCACTCTGAAATGGCTAGAAAATCAAAAGGAAAAGGAAACATAAAGATCTCAAATATAAATTAGTTAGACTATATACTACAAGGACTATTAATTCAAATGAAGCATTTTCACAATTTGTTGGATGCACATGGGAAAGAGTCAATACAATTCTCAATAACAAAAAGGAAACAAGGAAAAAACTTACTGAACTGGCGCCCGAGGGTTGTTTAGCAACTTGGGATGAGCCATAGTCCACCGAAATTGTTGGGGCTTCTCTTTAAAAAGCTAAGAGCTGCAATGCCAGTGGTTGACTACAAGCTCTATGCCACAACGACACGAGGGCCAAATGTTCAATTAAAGCAAAAAATCCTGACAAGAACCCCAGCCAAAACACATATAGGAAATATAGAACACCAATAAAATGACAACCATCAAGATCTTCAAAACACAACATTATCTCTAAAATTTTTTGTACACATTAATAATATGAGGGAAAATAAATAATAAAAAAATGGTTCAATGATTCATCTAACACTTAATATACAATTTATCATTCCAATTTCTTTTTGGGTATGTGAAGGATAATGGTGGGCCAAAAAGTGGCAATGAGGAAAAAAACACGTCTTTCATCGACCCAAAAATGAGAAAATACCGTGTTGACTTTTTTTAGGCTTGGGTGTCAGTACACACCACCAAAGCAAACATCAATCCTGGTTTTCCATATCGGATATTTGATTTGTAAAAAGCATATATATATACAAAATTTGTCGTTGTTTTAAAGTAACGGTCTACAAATCAGATATTCGATTTGTAGACCGTTACTTTAAAACAACAACAAATTTTGTATATATATGCTTTTTACAAATTGGATATCCAATTTGAAATAGATATCTGATTTTTTACAAATCGGATATCCGATCCAAATTAGATATCCGATTTGTAAAAAGCATATATATACAAAATTTGTCATTGTTTTAAAGTAACAGTCTACAAATTGGATATCCAATTCAAATTGGATATCTAATTTGTGTACACATAGACCTAAGGGTTAATGGTTGATGGTAGAAGGTTTAAGGGTTAAATTTTTAGGGTTTAGGGTATATGATAGAGGGTTTAAGGGTTAAGGGTTTATGGTAGAGGGTTATAATGGTTTAGGGTTTCATGGTTAAGGGTATAGGGGAGAGAGATAGATGGAGTTAGTGTGTGACAGAGTGACCTGAGAGAGTGGGATAAGGTTAGAGAGGGTGGGAGAG
>VDFB02336991.1:0-141832 GCA_007258455.2 Sequoia sempervirens | reverse complement strand
GAGAGAGGGAGGGAGGGAGGGAGTGGGAGAGAGATATAGGGTAAAGGGTTAAGCGTAGAGGGTAGAGGGTTAAGGGTAGAGGAGAGGGAGATAGAGGGAGTGAGTGAAAGAGAGACCTGAGAGAGGGAGAGGGGGTATGAGGGAGAGTATTTAGAGAGAGAGAGAGAAGGAGAGAGTGGGAAAGAGATAGAGGGTAAAACATTTAAGGGTTTAAGGTTTTAAGGTTTAAGGGTAGATGGCTAAGGGTAGAGTGGAGAGACATAGGAGTGAGTGAGAGAGAGAGAGGGAAAGAGATAATATTTAAATATTTTATGTGTTAGTATTATTAATTAGTTATATAATATTTTATATATTAGAAATATATATACATTAACTAAAATATAGAAATAATATTTAAATATTATATATAATAATATAATATATTATATATTAAATTATAAACTATATTGTATATTCTAAAATAGATATATTAAAATAAACTATAAAATATTTATTTCATTTTATAAATCATATATTATAAAGTGTATAACATTTTTTAAAATCATATATAAACCAAATCGGATATCCGATTTGAAATGGATATCCGATTTGAAATAGATATCCAAATTTCTGACATAGAATTTATTGCCTAGGGATTAGCCTTGGGCTTGCTTTGGTATTTGGCTTGGACATGCCAATCCTAAGAATTCAATGCAAAAAACGTGTTTGACAACTTACCTTGTTTTTCTAGACTTCGTCCATGTGGCTGACAACTTTATTTTTAGCCAAAATTGATGAAATGAAAAGGGTTTGTAGAGGAGACTCTCGAATTTTCCACCAATATAAATTATTCTCTACTTTGAATTTAATAAATAATTATTATTCATTTTCTATTAGAATTACTTAATTAAAGTCTCGATCGACAGGGTCACATTGAAAACATCTATACCTTTCAATGGTATCATATTTTAACCAAAATATGCATCACATTCTATGTTTCACATAACTATAGTGATTAAAAAAGAATTTTATGAAGTTTTGACCAAGTTGAGGTGGTCGACATACGAAGCTTTTATTTTTTGAAAGTTGTAAAAAAATTCATAATTAATTATTTACTTGGGAAAAAATTACAAAAAAATATGTGTCACATCTAGACATGAGTCCTCTACTTATATCTAAAATCTTATAAAAAATATTATCATTTTATTGTGGTTAAGTGGTTAGACGACACACCTACTTCTTATTTTCCCCTAAAATTTAAGTACTACTACATTGAAATTTCAATTTTTCACCAAATAGACTTTTAAAAAAATAAAATAAACTTAGTAGTTTAGAAACTACATTCAATTTTCCACAAGATTCTATTCTTACATATTTTTGAAATAATATAGATAACTTATTCAAATTTTTATGTCAAGCTGCCTAACTCTGATTTTTCTGAATTTTCATTGCCACTTAAGGGCCTGTTTTTTCCATGGTTATCTTCCACATACCCTTTTCTCAAATTTTGTATGTTTCAATTTTTTTGTAGAGACATTAACAATACGAGGGAAAAGAAATAATTATAAAAAGGCTTCAATGTTCCATATAACACTGAATATACAGTTTATCATTCCAAGAATGGCCTATTGAGGCTCTAACAAATAACAACTATTTTCCCAAAAGAATAAACATGGGGAAGAGTATCTATGTATTTTGTTTACATCTACTTTGACATAAATACATATCTACACATAGGAAAATATAATATTGTTTCATTTATGGCTTCCATTTTGTGGCAATGGTTGGAATGCAATAAAATAGTCTATGTTGTTTTCCATAAGGCATCATTCAATGTTGTTCTCTAGATTTGGCTATATAGTTTCATTTTTTATATGCAATAAAATAGTAAATGTTATAGAGTTTATGTTGTTATCCATTAGGCATTGTTTACCATTTTTTCCACTCATTTTGTTTTCCCTATGTGTAGATATCTACGTATGTGAAATTACATGCAAAAAACATTATTATATACCAACAATATTCATGTATGCAACATGCAACCCATTTTGTGTTTTTTTGTGCATGGGTTTGTTACTGTGAATCCTTTTTTTCTATTTTTTTCCTCTAAAACATTTCTTTTGGACTTTTACAGTGGTTGGACAAAGAAGTTAGTTGAAAGAAAGAAAGCAGGAAGAAGCACATTTGGGAAACCCTTTGGAGAACATTTCAAAAATAGTCTATGTACTTGCAAAGCAGCCAACCAAGAACATACATTGTCCATCATTGTGATCAATGGTGGCATCAATGTTCCATACAACACTTAAAATACAACTTATCATTCCAAGGATGTCCCAACAAAATAAACATAGGGATCAATATGTATCAATTTTATTTGCATCTACTATGACATACATACATATCTGCACATAGGGAAATACATTGTCCATCACTGCGATCAGATGTCTGTGTAATTTTTGATAAGGAATTGTTGGGTGTCGTTATGTGGCTTTACCTACTATTAGAGTTGTGAGCGATGAGGGAAAGCTTCTATGAAGGTGAAAGTTCAATCATACATTGTCGAGCTTTTGTGAAGGTGGCTGGAGGTTTTTTTGTGTTTTTCCACATGGGGCGATGGTTGCAAAATAAATACAAAAGTGTTAGTTGTGATAATTCTTTTCCCATTTTTTGTAGGTGTCCGAGAAAGAAGGGAGTAGAGAGAAAGCAAGAGAGAAGAGGTTCATTTGAAGCAAGTGGGAAGAGGTGTGGGAAGAGGTGCATATTGAAAAAACCCTTTGTATTTGTAGTTGTTCTTATATATACATGTATACATCTACATATGCATGTACATAAACATATATGCATGCAATTGAATGTTCTGAGTGCATACAATATCTTGATATAGATGTGTGTAGATATATGTGTCTATAATGCATTTGTATGTGTGAGTTTGTATGTTTGTATATGCATTTTCTACATGTATCTATGAGGTCACGTGTTTATCTATATATAGATATGTCCAATTTTTAATATCAATATAGTGATTTACTTCTTGTCTGTTTTGATTGCCACATACTCTTATCTCTCCAAAATTGTTTTTGGTTATTTTGAATGTTTATATGTATGTGTGGGTGTGTATGTGTGTAAATTTATTTTCTGCATGTATAGCTAAAGCCACAGGTCAATAATCACCAATGCCCTATGGAAAATAGTGCAAACTATCACCGCAAGCCACACAAAAACATCCAGCAATGCCTTATCGAGAAGAACATGAACTTTTATATCGCTTTTCAATCACCACCAGTAAACAGAAACCATACAAAAAATAATGTTGATGCTAAATAGAATTCAATTTTTTTGGCCTTCTTTATCGATGTGCCAAGCACGTTTAATATTAAAAAATAAAAAAACACCTACCTTTTTTCTTGACCGAGAGCCATAAATATATACACACAAAAAGTATGTGTTTCTTTTGTTGTGTTTCTTTTTTCTTTTCCTGTGTGCAAATATGTATGTATGTAAAATTAGATGTAGACAACATTCATATATACTCCTCCCCCTTTTTATTGTTTTTGGAAGATAGTTGTTATTATTTATTGTTGCGGTTGCATAACTTAGAATGATAGGATCTATATTAAGTGCAATAAGAAATATTTGTTTCACTATTGATCACAATAGAGGGAAATGTATGTTCTTTCTCGGGTGTTTGGTGACAGCCTATGAGACTCCATGACCCAATATGGTAGGGTGGAGAGCAAGCCTTCTTTTATTGTGTTTCATTTTATTTCCATATGTGCAAATATGTATGTTTTGAAACTAGATGCAAACAACATTTGTATGCACAACAACCTCTATATTAAGTGTAATTAAAAGATTGATATCACCATTAATTACGTTGGTGGACAATGTATATTGGTCTACCACTATAATCAATAGTAAGATCAATGTTTCATCTCACACTTAATATACAACCTATCATTCTAAGAAATCCTTATTGAGGCCTAGACAAATAAGAATTATCCTTCAAGCCACACAAAAACAACTAACAATGCCTTATCAAGAAGAACATGAACTATTTTATTACTTTGCAACCATTTCCACTACACAAAAACCATAAATCAAATAATTTATTTGAGGCAACAAAAAAAAAATCAACAATGCCTTATGGAAAATAGCATAAACTATTTAATTACTTCAACGAGTATTAAATGCAACGTCTAGAAAACTGAAATGCAACATATCAATCAATAACATAAATAAGTATGTACCTTTGAGTCATTCTATTATGCAATAATTGAATTGTGAACATATTATTATAAGTAAAACTAATTATATCATCTTGATTGAACCTTATGGTCTTTATTCTCAAATTCCATGTGTGATAGGTCGAATATGAGCATTAGAAAATGAGCAACAAGTAAAAGAGTGCAAATAAACACCAAAACAACCTACACCTCAAGATTAGCCTAAGTTGGAAACAACACAAGATGAAAGCAACAAAATGGAACTCTATACCTTGCGTCGAATCGATCCTTTGGTTGGCCCTTTGATTTTGGATGTGTATGCTCCTTGGATGGCAAGATGCAAGCTAAATGATGTTGTGAGGATGAGTGCAAGTGGATGAAAACATGAAAATGGCTAAGTGTGGGTTGAGAAATAAAATTGCAAGAGTTTGGCTAGCAAAATGATCTCTCCCAAATGAGAGAAAAGAGGGGGGATTTATAGGAATTTTGAGAATTCTTAGGGGAAATGGACGGTTGAGATTGATCCACCAAATATCAAGATGTAGGGCTAAGGTGAGTTGAGAATTCACAAGCCCTCACATCTTGACATGTGGCTTGTGATATATCCCTAAAAGGTGAAGTGGACATGAGGTGGAAGGAGAAGTACATGACATGGAGGGGGTAAAAAGTACCTTGGGATTGGACAAGATCTCCTCATAAAGGAGGTCCTTGTCCCCATGTGGGAGAGAGGACAAGTGGGGAATTAAAAATTCCTCAAATATTCTCATGGGGAAGAGGGAAGGAATTTAAAATTTTAAATGCATTGGGGATTAAAAGGTGAATTAAAAATTCACATGGGGAAGTGGAGTGCCTTGTCCAAAAGGGGAAGGCCTTTAATAAGGTTGACTAAGGACACATGTCATAAAGGACATGGGGAAGAGAAAAGGAATTTAATATTCTTTGGAAGGATAAAAGGAATTAAAAATTCCTTGAGAGGTTGATTAGGCTAGTTAGTGAAGGATTAGAGGATGGTTGGGTGGCTAAGAGAGATTAGAGGCCAACTTGCAAAAGTTGGAGGATGTGACACCTCCTAATCAAGGATTAGGCATGTGCACATCCTAATGATGAGATTAGAAGATGGATTAGGATAAGATAAAAAATGATGGAGGATGTGACATGAGGGGAGTTAAATAAATGGAATATTTATTTAATTCAATTGATGGAAGGAGGATTAAAGAGATAAGGTATTATTGATTAAATACCTTAATTAGGGATTTGGCAGAATTAAAGATATTAATTAAATAATAGCAGTATTACTTAATTAACGAAAATAAGATGGAAGGGGATGAATTTGGATAAATTAAGTGTCCAAATTTAGACGTCTACATTTTTCCCCTCTTTGAGATGGTGTTACGAAGTAGCATCATTTCAAAGAATATTAAAACATAGAACTTGGAAGAAGATGGTTAGATTGGGAAAGATGCCCCAGTCATTCAAAGAAGTGACTAGGAAGGAAGATGATGGGGGTAAAGATGAAAGTTAGGGATGAAGGATGCCCCCTCGAGAGGACATGCAGGTTCAAGAGAACACGGGTGGGCTCTCGAAATGGATGAGAGGATGCAAGGGGAGTTGAAGAAGATGATGCAATGTGATGGAAGATTGGGAGGGGAGTGTGGTGAAGGATGAATAGATGGGGGGAGTTTGATAGACGAGAGGATGAAATCCAAGTGCAATTTTCCATCGTTAGAGCATTGATTTTTGCTATAGCATAAGATACAAGATGCCAAGGTATGAAGAACCAAGGCGGATTAGTGTCTAATGCATAAAAAAAATATAACAAACAAGAAGGCTATCCCAACACCCCAAAGTCATGGTGACCTTGGTCGGGCCAGGTATTAGGATAACCACAAGCACACAAGGATGCCCCAGCGTAACACAAGACCTCAGGGATCTTGGTGGGTACTACGTGGGACAACCAAGAAGACAAAGAAAAGATCAAGATACACCCCTATGTTGACTAGTCAAAGCACACCATGATATGATGGATCAAGGCGACCATGACAAGTGATGATAGGGAGCTCAAATGATAAACAAAATCCAAAAGCATCAAAAGGTCACAATTAATTTCAAATGTCCTTTGCCATAGGATCAATCAAGGGGATGGATGGGATTGATGAGGTCTATTAGGAAGGATGCATCCTATTGAGACCGATGATGGATACTAAATTAAAAGATTGATATGACGCAAGATATTCAGAACTGATTGGATATGATGATACAAGTGGATCTTGTTTGTTAAGAACCGGCTAGATGAGGGCATAGCTCGATGACATGACACACGATAGGAGACTGACACATCCTAGCAACCTAGGGGCTCAGGGGCCGATCAAAGATTAGCCTTGCCTACGAGGAAGCGTAGAGCCCTCGTAGTTCGATAAAAGGCTGACGACGGACCATGATGGAGATTTTGATGGATGACCAAGATAGGATGGAGAATAGGAGAAAAGTGGACAATATAGATCGATGATGGATGGAACAATAAAGGGACAAAGTGGACAATGAAGATCGATGATGGAACCTCAGGGGTGGATCAAATGATCGACCTTGCCTATGTGAAAGCGCAGGGGCAACATAGTTCGATAGCAGACCAAAGACAAGTGATGGATGAATTGGGAGGATGATATGATAGAAAAGATGTGCAACAGAAGTAGAAGTGATGGTGATAAGATAGAATTATTGGATTAGATAGGATGATAGTGACTATACAAATCTCAGGGATGGGATAGTTATCGAGAGATGAATTAGGAGGATGATAGGATGGATAGATGAATGATGAGAAAGGATAGGAGATGGAGAAGATGGAAGATTACTCAGATGAAGTTCGATGAAGTTTTGAGATGATAGATGAAGGTTTGAAATAGATGAATGATTACATGGATTGAGTGAATGGATTGATTAGAATGGAGGAATAGGACAAAATTGAAGAAGATGGAGGGAGGAATCTTAAGACTTTGTTCGATATCCAAAGATCTTGACTGCAAAGGGACAAAAGCTCAGATTAGGGGTTTGGTTAAGCTCATATTGGGATAAGATTGAAGCTCAGATGAGGATTGGATTGAAGACTAGAATGATTGAAGGATATGATTGGATTGATTCTACACCGAGTTCCAGGGTTTAAAGGGCGTAAAGTGTTGACAATTAGATTTTTCCCAATTTGGCAATTTTCAAAAATTGTCAAATTTTGCCATTTTAGGAAACCTCATGGATAGACATTTCAGAGTCCAAAATTTTTCCAAGAAATACCCAATATTGAGATAGGATGAATTCCCAACTAACATCCCAAATTTGAGATATGCATTTCGAGCTGAATGAAAACAATTTTTCAAAATGCTGAAAAAAAACACTAAATTGGGATTTTGAGGGTCAAGATGAAAGTTTGAGGCCCCGAAAAATGGGTCAAAACAAGTTCCAATGGCTTTCAAAGGAACCAATTGGGAATCTACTTGTTATCTCCTAATGCAACCACCTATAAAATTTTAGCTCAAACGGACACCCGAGTCAAAAGTTATGGCCTCCGGAAGTTTTGGTGTAAAAATCAAAACCCTCAAAAATATGGCTTTTCGATAAATTTTGAAAATTTCAACACATGGGTTTTGATGGCCGGGGGAAATTGGAAAATGGGTCAAAGGAAAATTTTGAAATTTTTTTGTATTTTTGTGCCAGGAGGGGCATTGGGCGGTTGCCACGTGGGCAGGTTCGCCGCCGTTGGGGTGGACAGGTCCGCCGCCGCCGCCGGGGGCGGATGAGTCTGCCGTCGCAGGGTGGACGGGTCCGCCACCGCGCTGACAGGTCCACCGCCCCAGGGGCAGATGAGTCCGCCACTGCAGGCGGACAGGTCCGCCGCCGCCGGGGTGAACGGGTCTGCCGACTGGGTGAGACCGCCGGGGGGGGGAAGGATGAAGGATGAAAAGGGGGGATTGGAAAGGTAGATGGATAGATGCTAGGAGATTTAAAAGGAATGTTTGGATGTATAAGAAGATGAGGACGGGAAGACATAAGGGATTGGTAGGAAGATAGAGATGGGGAGATGAAAGGGGGTGTTTTGACGGATGGATAGGAGGATGATGATGGGGATGGGGAGAAACCTATAACCAGAGGCCAATGACAAGGGATGATGAAATGGGATGGAGATAGAGAGAAATTATGTATGGAGATAGGGATGGGGGATGAAAGCGATGGGTGATGAAAGGGATGGGGGATAGAGGTAAGGATGGATAGGAAGATAAGGATGGGGAGATGGCAAGGATGTGATTGGACATGATGAATGATGTCTCCAAGGACTATAACACAAAGGAAGATAGATGCCCCCACTCTAGATATGTCATGTGCGGGGAGGAATGAAGGATGGAAGAAAAGTGGATGGGAAGATAAAAAAGTGAGATGGATGAAGATAGGATGCATGGCTAAGGAAGGGAGACGGAAGGTAGCATGACGGGTGGATAAGGAAAATAGACGAGTGCGAATGATAGTTGGGATAGTGTGCGGGTGAGGGGAATGTATGCTAAGAGGTGTCCAAAGCATGCTTATATGTTTTCCCCATTGTTATCAAGATCACAAGGAGGATGGAAGGATTGGGATAAATGAGATATGCCAAACAGGATGTGTAAGCGCGATAGGGTGGAGGGGATGGATGAAAATGATGTATAGCAAGAAGATGAGTGCATAGCCGAAAGCGTAGCAGGAAGCAAAGCAGATGGAGGGAACGCATATCAGGAAGCTGTCCCCAAGTGCAGATGGGGATTTACGCATGATGCCTGTTTGCCAGGTTTTCATCATGGTACTTATCCAAGGCACTTGTTTTCCAAGTTTTCACCATTAGATGGATTATTTGTCTTTACTATTTTATTTTTTTGATTTTTTTGATTTTTTGAACTTTTTGCAGAGCATGCAGAAGGAGATGGATAAGGATAGGGAGGTGAATATGTGGATTTAGAAGATATGCGATAAGGATATGGATGAAGGACTCAAGCATCCAGGTCTATATCAGGTATTAAGAGCTCATGTTTGAACCGTTTGTTGGATGTTGATACAACCTTAGGAGGATAAATGGATTATGCAAGAGGATGAATTAGAGAGATTTGATGGTGGGGATACATGGGATAATGGGTGGGATGTTGGAAAGTGTATGGATGGAATGATGGGGCGAATATGTGATGGGGAGATGAGTTCAGGACCAACATTGGCACATGTGGTGATGGATGTGAAAAGATAAGAGGACTAATGGATGGAGAATGTGAGGATAATGGAGGAGATGGAATAGTGAATTTCGGGACATAGGGACCCAAAACAGACTTAGGAGATGAAAGGTGGGTATGGTTAGCTTTTGGATTAGCAACTTTGGATGTTCTTACAGATTTTTCATTTGATGGCATTGCATCTTTTTTCTTTGGGATCCACATGGTTTTGATTTTTGCTTTGGTGGCTCTTTGCGAGCTATAGATTTGATTTTGATTTGGGATTTTGTTTTTCTTTTCTTTAACATGTCTTTTAGAGGGGACATGGGAAGTGTTGGATTCATGTGGATGTTTGGATTTATGCATTTTTATGTTAGCATCCAAAGTGCATTTATTAGCAATGGGATGGGTGTGAGGGGATGGACGATGTGGAGCAATGGAGGTAGGAGTATGGGGATTACGTGTAGATGGGGGATGTTTAGGTATGTGCCTTTGTTGATCCTGATTATGGGATATGCGAGAGGGATGTTTATGATGGATGACATGGATAGGCATTGGATGGGTGAAAGGATGAGATGGAGGAGGTGATCTTGGGATATACGGACCCAAGATGGATAGAGTAGATGAAGGATGGGAGATGGTGGATGGAGGGATGTAAGGACCCAAAATGGATGGAGCAGATGAAGGAGGAATATGGACGGTTGTTTTGAGGTGATATGATAGAGGAGGAGGGATGGCAGCATATGATTTGGTGGAATGATGGGAAAAGCCAGAAATTCTTTTGGAGAAGGCTTGTTGAGGATGTGTAGAAGTTGTACCAACATTTTTAGATTGTGAGTCTTGGGAAATAGATCCAAGACCTTGCATGCAGATTTGTTCTTTGACTTGGATGGGCTCTAAAATACCTTGCTCATGAAGGCCTAGACCTTTTCCTTGATAGTTCATGTTCTTGAGCATGCGATCCATTGTAGGATTTTTGTTATTCTGAAAACATGATGCGAGTCCATTATTAGGTGGGGGATGATGGGTGGTATATGCACTGTGTTTTTCTTCTGCAAGGAGGCCACCATGGAAGAATGTGAGAGTACCAAGGGGATATGCAAGTGGTGTGGGGATAGCATTTTTAGGTGATGATGGGGGATCATGAGAAGGAGATGATGGGATAGCATCATTTGGATGGGTTGTATCTGGAGAGGGAGTAGGGGATATGATAGGATCTGATTTTGTGGTAGCAGGCTCATGCAATGGAGACAAAGATGGAGCGGTAGAATCTTGAATGTCAAGAGGATCATGGGATGGAATGGATGGGGGACTGTGATCTTGAGATGGACTAGATGGGATGGTAGGATCTTGATCTGGAGGAGGGGATATGTTGGCATGCTTTGAATCAGGCTCTTGGCATGACTCATCGTGTGCAGGAAGCATGATAATGGAGTCATGGGGGGACTCTTCAAGTTGGGGAGATGGAAGGATAGAGGATTCAAAATATTCTTGGGAATGGATACTAGGAGTGGAAGAAGTGAATTGGATTTGGGTGTCGTCGATAGGTTCGACGGCTCTCGGAGTAGGGGGTGGGTGTTCAATGGACTTGGTAGATGTGATGGTAGGAGATGGGGACTTAGTAGATTAAGAGGATGTGATGGTATCATCAATGATAGGTGTTGGATGGAGAAGGGTCTCATCACTAATGACCATGGATGATGGGTTGGGATGGCATGGCTCCATGACTGCAATGTGTGGAGTGGGGGATGTTTCCTTTGTTATAAGTCCTTGGAGAAACTTGAATATGCTAGGCTGAGATGGCGAGGTGGGAGTGGATGAAGGTTTATGGATTAGTGGACTAGGATTAGATGGAAGATTAAGACTGGATGGATGATTAAGGTAAGGATATGGGCACGGGGAATTAGGATAGGATGACATGGACAGTGGATCGTTGGTAGAAGATATGGGCGGCGTGTTGTAATAAAGGTATTGGGATGGTGGATTAGGACACAAGGAGGCAGGTGGTGGATTGTAGTAAGGGTATGGGGATGGAGGATTAGGATGAGAAGATTGAGGTGGTGGATGGAGATAGGGAACTGTGGATGTCAGATTAGGGTAAGTTGGTGGGTGTGTTTAACTAGGATAGGAAGATGTGAATGTAGGATTAGGCTGAGCGGATTGGTATGGGAGATTAGGGTAGTGGGTACATGTGGATGGGGGATCAAGATAGGGGAATTGTGACGAAAAACTAGGATAAGGGGATGATGTAGATGAAGGATATGATGGATATGGTGGACATCCCTTGTCAAAGGTAGCATAAGGAGTGTGATTAGGCATAGATGAAGACATGATGGGATAAAACAATGGGGTGATTGGATTTTGGAATGTGGGTGGAGAAAGCTTACTAGCAATGATAGTGTCAAGGGGATCTATGTCATATACCTCTTGATCAACAAGACTTTCATTATCATCGTTGACGTAATTAGGGTTTCCCTTGACCACTATTGTTGGAGGATAAGAATTCATGATGATGAAAGGATAAAGATGATGGATAAAGATTTTGGATGGAAATGGACAAAAGCCCAAATCGGGATTTAGGACAAGCTCAAATTGGGATTGGATTAAAGCTCAGATTAGGATGATTGGATGATGATTGGATTGGACTATCAAAGGATGATTATGACACCGAATCTGCTTTGAGATGGAAGTAGATTGATTGGGTTGAAGGTGATTGGATAGGGATGCGATTGGATTGGATTGGATTGGATTGGATAAGATCGATCAATGATTGATTAATAAGATCGACTGATGGATGATGAAAGAGACTACAAATCCCGTTCAGAGATTATCTTAGATGACTTAGGATACTGATTGATCGGATTAAAGGATGAATGGATGATTGTGGCACCAAATCCACTTTGAGATTGAAAATGGATTAATTGGGCCGATGATGATGATTAACTTAGGATGGATGACAATCCTAAGAGGATGTTAATGATGACGATCAGATCAGATACTTAGGTCAATTTGGATAATAACCCGAGATGAAGTTTAGGGGATTTGGATGGAGAAAATGATGATTTGATTGGAGAAATGGAGGATAGAAATGGATGAAAAAATACTCAAAATGAGCAAACGGTTGATCAGGACGGATGAACGATTACTCGAAATGAGTAAACGAATGATCAGAACGATAGAACGAGGGTTCAAAATGATGAAAGGGGGTGTGAAATGCATGAATGTTTACTCGGAATGAGTAAACGGATGATCGAAATGAGAGTTCAGAATGATGAAAGGACGTGTTGAATGGATGAACGTTTACTCGGAACAAGTAAACGGATGATCAAAATGACAGAACGAGAGTTCAGAATGATGAAAGGATATGTTGAATGGATGAATGTTTACTCGGAACGAGTAAATGGATGATCAAAATGATAGAACGAGAGTTCAAAATGATGAAAGGATGTGTTGAATGGATGAATGTTTACTCGGAACGAGTAAACGGATGATCAGAATGACAGAACGAGATTTTGGAATGATGAAAGGATATGTTGAATGGATGAACGTTTACTCAGAATGATTAAACAAAGAGAATGGTAGGGTATACCCCCTTCGAGGAGGCAGATGGTGAAGAAAAGGGTGCCCCGGCCAACTTCTCAAAAGTATGAAGTGGTATATATCATCGGAAAGAGCACAAAAAAATGAGAAGAACTACCTTTGAACGGAGTCAATCAGATAAACAATGTGGAAATGGCGACCTCGGGAAGAAAGAGCAGAAGGACAGGTCCGCCACTCTGTAAGGACAGGTCTGCCACTCTATGAGGATAGGTCCGCCATAGCACAAGGATAGGTCTGCCACAACACAAGGACAGGTCCGCCACTGCACTAGGATAGGTCCGCCACAGCACAAGGATAGGTCTGCCACTACACTAGGACAGGTCTGCCACAGCACAAGGACAGGTCTGCCACAGCACAAGGACAGGTCCACCACTGCACTAGGAAAGGTCCGCCAAAGGATAAGAATAGGTCCGTCAAAGGATAAGTTTAAGCTTGATGTTTTGATAGATGGGTAAGGCAAAGGACCCAAAATATAGCAATCATAAAAGACTTGGCCAAACTGATAATCACTGGTTTTTGCATAAGAAAGACAATTCAAACAGCACAACCCTAAGATTAGTAGAAACGGGTATAGTCAACAAAGTCTTCTACTCTAAGATGCACATGGTTACTAAGGAGTCCTCGATATACACCCGGTATGTGAGGCCCAAACCGTGAACACCAACCCGTTACAAGCGTGAGTCGGGAACCTTAGCGAGATACTAAAGGCTCAGACCAACTCTTCACGTCATCCCGACGCTTTTCCAATTACAACATGGTTGGATTGAGGTACAACTTTCACTCTCCCCCCTTTATATACCCCGCCGGTACGCGTGGTTGGAATTGTCCCTTGGGGTGATGAAATCCCCAAGCAGGTCCCATTAAGAAAATGAAAAAGGGGTGACTCAAAGGACTTGGAAAGCTATGATTTCTCATCACCTAGGATACCAAATGGCGCAAGGGGATTGGATACGTCAAATACCCTTCCACAAGCATGCCAAACAAGGTTTATTGACCCCCTTTAATTAAACTATGTGCCTAATTTACCAAAAGATAATCGGCAAAAACTTGAAATTTTACCTTCTAGAGGATAGGTCCGCCACTCTATAGGGACATGTCATCCACTGTGTCAGGATAGGTCCGCCACTGCACTAGGACAGGTCCGCCACTGCACTAGGACAGGTCCACCACTGCATTAGGACAGGTCTGCCACTGCACTAGGACAGGTCTGCCACTGCACTAGGATAGGTCCACCACTGCACTAGGACAAGTCTGCCACTGTAGAATAGGTCCACCACTCTAGGATAGATCTTCCACTCTGTCAGGATAGGTCGCCACTGTAGGACAGATCTGCCACTCTAGGACAGATCCGCCACTCTGTCAGGACAGGTTAGCCACTCTGTAACCTAGACCTGCAAAAATGCAAAAAATAGCAAACGTGAAAGAAAGAGACCCATTTGTGGGTCCCACTGGGTGTGCAAGAAATGTGATAGGTCGAATATGAGCGTTAGAAAATGAGCAGCAAGTAAAAGAGTGCAAATAAACACCAAAACAACCTACACCTCAAGATTAGCCTAAGTTGGAAACAACACAAGATGAAAGCAACAAAATGGAACTCTATACCTTGCGTCGAATCAATCCTTTGGTTGGCCCTTCGATCTTGGATGTGTATGCTCCTTGGATGGCAAGATGCAAGCTAAATGATGTTGTGAGGATGAGTGCAAGTGGATGAAAACATGAAAATGGCTAAGTGTGGGTTGAGAAATAAAATTGCAAGAGTTTGGCTAGCAAAATGATCTCTCCCAAATGAGAGAAAAGAGGGGGGATTTATAGGAATTTTGAGAATTCTTAGGGGAAATGGACGGTTGAGATTGATCTACCAAATATCAAGATGTAGGGCTAAGGTGAGTTGAGAACTCACAAGCCCTCACATCTTGACATGTGGCTTGTGATATAGGCCTAAAAGGTGAAGTGGACATGAGGTGGAAGGAGAAGTACATGACATGGAGGGGGGTACAAGGTACCTTGGGATTGGACAAGATCTCCTCATAAAGGAGGTCCTTGTCCCCATGTGGGAGAGAGGACAAGTGGGGAATTAAAAATTTCTCAAATATTCTCATGGGGAAGAGGGAAGGAATTTAAAATTCCTTAAATGCATTGGGGGATTAAAAGGTGAATTAAAAATTCACATGGGCAAGTGGAGTGCCTTGTCCAAAAGGGGAAGGCCTTTAATAAGGTTGACCAAGGACACATGTCATAAAATGAGGAATTTAATATTCCAGAAGGATAAAAGGAATTAAAAATTCCTTGAGAGGTTGATTAGGCTAGTTAGTGAAGGATTAGAGGATGGTTAGGTGGCTAAGAGAGATTAGAGGCCAACTTGCAAAAGTTGGAGGATGTGACACCTCCTAATCAAGGATTAGGCATGTGCACATCCTAATGATGAGATTAGAAGATGGATTAGGATAAGATAAAAAATGATGGAGGATGTGACATGAGGGGAGTTAAATAAATGGAATATTTATTTAATTCAATTGATGGAAGGAGGATTAAAGAGATAAGGTATTATTGATTAAATACCTTAATTAGGGATTTGGCAGAATTAAAGATATTAATTAAATAATAGCAGTATTACTTAATTAATGAAAATAAGATGGAAGGGGATGAATTTGGATAAATTAAGTGTCCAAATTTAGACGTCTACACCATGATTAAATATTTGACTCTGAGTACCTTGTTATGGTAATTAAGTATCATATGAACCATGAGTGGAATTCATGTTAATGAGAATTATATATTAAAGGAAACATTATTTAGAAAGGAAAGAAAAAAATTCATACTGAATAAGGCATGGGTTCTCTATATTTTATCTTGTCACATCCCATGTATGAGGGTTTCCCCTTATAAATTGATGAATCTATGGTGTGTGGGATTTTGTGCAAGTTATTGTGCATATCTATACATACATCTATATGAAAATAAATTAAAGAAGAACATTAGACCATGTTGTATTAAAAACTAAGAAATAATTTTGCTCGATGACTATGGAAAGAAGATCATTGTTCATATATCAATAAACAATGAAGGAATTGATGATCATTTTAAAATTGTTACTTTGATGAAGTTAGACATGATATCAAGTCGAGTTTATTATTGGCCGGTTATTCATTGTGATGAAGTTATGGTGAGTTAATTTTTGGCTTATTGACGCATAACCATACTATTATATCTTGAAGTTCATAGGCATGCTTCATTCAATACATTCAATTAAATTCAAAGGTACAATACATTCAGGTATTAAATTTTCTTGCACTATAATTAGTTGTAATGAAAAAAACTATAATATTAATTTCTGCAACACATTAGGTGATGCTTAAATTTGGGAAGGAGGTTTCAATGTAACAAACCTATGCTCCAAAAAATGGAACAACCCCACAACCCAACAAATTTATTCAAACAACGAATTAGATGGGAAAAAAGACAAAATAAAATAATTCACTACAACAAATACATGCAAGGGGGAAAAAAACAACCTCGATAACATAAATTGTTTAATTGCCTTGCAACCATCAACCCCACATAGAAAGCATAAATGAAACAATATTGGTTTCAACAACACCTTATCAAAAATAAAACAATATAGCCAAAGCTAGAGAACAACAGTCGACAATACCTTATGGATAACAACATAAACTCTATAACATGTACTATTTAATTGCACATAAAAAAAGCATGAAAATAGGGTCATGTAATGAAATACCAAAAAACTATTATATTACTTGAACAAGTTTTAAAAGCAAGGTCTGGAAAACCATAATGCAACATATCAATCAATAAGAGAAATAGGTATGTGCCTTTGAGTCATTCTATTATACAATAATTGAATTGTAAACACATTATTATAAGTAAAACTGATAATATCATCTTGATTGAACCTTATGGTCTTTATTCTCAAATTCCATAATTAAATATTTGACTCTTATTACCTTTTTATGATAATTAAGTATCATATCAACCATGAGTGGAATAAACGTTAATGAGAATTACATATTAAAGAAAACATTATTAAACACATGCAAGGGAAAAAAAATAACCCTGATAACATAATCTTCTTAATTCCCTTACAACCATTGGCCCCACACAAAAAGCATAAATGAAACAATTAGGTGATGCTTAAATTTGGTCAGGTGGTTTCATTGTAACAAACCTATGCCCAAAAAAATGGAACAACCCTACAACCCAACAATTTTTTTCAAACAGTGGATTAGACAGGAAAAACAAGAAAACAAAAGAATTAACTGCAACAAACACATGCAAGGGGGAAAAAAACAACCCTAATAACATAAACTGTTTAATTTCCTTGCAACCATCAGCCCCACATGGAAAGCATAAATGAAACAATATTGGTTTCAACATCACCTTATTGTAAATGAAACAATATAGCCAAAGCTAGATAATATCAATCGATAATTCCAAGTATGGATAACAACATAAACTCTATAACATGTACTATTTATTTGCACATAAAAAATGCATGAGAATAAGGTCACATAATGAAATACCAAAAGACTATTTTATTACTTCAATAATTTTTAAATGCAAGGTTTGGAAAATCAAAATGCAACATATCAATCAATAAGAGGGTATGTGCAGGATCATGATGGGCCAAAAAGTGGCAATATGATGGGTATGTGGCTGACGAATATTTTTTTACCCAAAATTGATGAAACAAAAAGGGTTTTTAAAGGAGATTCTCAGCTTTCCACCGATATAAATTTTGCTTTACTTTGAATCTAATAAGAAATTATTATTCATTTTCTATTCAAATTACGACCAAAGTCTTGATTGATAGGATGATTGAAAAACATCTATAGCTTTTAAATGGTATCACATTTTTTGAATCCAAAACATGTGTCACATTCTATACTTCACATACTATAGGATTAAAAAAAAAAAATTGAATTTCATGAAGTTTTGACCAAGTTAATGTGGTTAGACATACGAGTTTTTATTTTTTAAAAAGTTGTAATAAAAAAATTATAATTAATTATTTACTTGGAAAAAATTTACAAAAAAATATGTATCACATCGAGGCATGAGTCCTCTACTTATATCTAAAATATTATACAAAAATATTATCATCTTATTATGGTTAGGGTGGTCAGACAGACACTTCTTATTTTTTCCCTGAAATTTAAGTACCATTGCATTGAAATTTCAAATTTTCACCAAATAGTTTTTTTTTTTTAAACAAACCTAGTAGTTTAGAAACTACATTCATTTTTCTATAGATTCTATTATTACACATTTGTGAAATAATATAGATAACTTATTCAAATTTTTATGTCAAGTTTGCTAACTCTGATTTTCCTGAATTTTTTGCCACTTAAGGGCCTTTTTTTTTCCATGATGATCCTGCACATACCCAAGAGAAATAGGTATGTACCTTTGAGTCATTATATTATACAATAATTGAATTGTGAACATATTATTATAAGTAAAACTAATAATATCATCTTGATTGTACCTTATATTATTTATTCTCAAATTCCATGATTAAATCTTTGACTCTTACTACCTTTTATGCTAATTATCATATTGACCATGAGTGGAAATCATGCTAATGAGAATTATATATTAAAGGAAACATTATTAAACACATGTGAGGGGAAAAAACAACCATGATAACATAAATTATTTAATTTCCCTATATCCATCATCCCCAAATAGAAAGAATAAATGAAACAATATTGGTTACAACAACACATTAAGGGTATGTGCAGGATCATCATGGAAAAAATAGGCCCTTAAGTGGCCAAAAATTCAGAAAAATCAGAGTTAGGAAACTTGACATAAAAATTTGAATAAGTTATCTATATTATTTCAAAAGTATGTAAGAATAGTATCTATAGAAAATTGAATGTAGTTTCTAAACTACTAGGTTTATTTAAAAAAAAAATTATTTGGTGAAAATTTGAAATTTCAATGCAGTAGTACTCAATTTTCAAGGAAAAAATAAGTAGGTTTCTTTCTGACCACCCTAACCACAATAAAATGATAATATTTTTTATAATATTTTAGATATAAATAGAGGACTCATGTCCCAATGTAATGCATATTTTTTTGCAATTTTTTTGCAAGTAAATAATTAATTATGAATTTTATATTACAAATTTTAAAAAATATAAAAAAATCATATGTCTAACCACCTTAACTTGGTCAAAACTCATGAAATTCATTTTTCTTTTAATCATATAGTATGTGAAGCATAGAATGTGACACATGTTTCAGATTCAAAAAATGTGATACTATTTCAAAGCTATATACGGTTTTCAATTAGCATATCAATCAAGACTTTAGTCGTAACTCAAATAGAAAATGAATAATAATTATTTATTAAATTCAAAGTAAAGTATAATTTATATTGGTGGAAAGTTGAGAATCTCCTTTAAAAACCCTTTTCGTTTCATCAATTTTGGGTAAAAATAAAGTCATTAGCCACATACCCTACACATACCTATCATATCACCACTTTTTGGCCTATCATGATCTTGCACATACCCTTAACAAAAATGAAACAATATAGCCAAAGATAAAGAACAACAGTTGACAATGCTTTATGGATAACAACATAAACTCTCTAACATTTACTATTTAATTGTGTATCAAAAATGACACAATAAAGCCAAAGCTAGAGAACAACGGTCAACAATGTCTTATGAAAAACAACATAAACGATATAGCATTAACTATTTTATTACATCACAAACATCACCACAAAGTGAAAGCCATAAATGAAACAATAATGGTTTCAACAGTGACCTAGAAAATTCTTCTTTCAACAATACCTTGTCGAAAATGAAACAATATAGACAACATTCATATAAACTCCTCCACATGTTTATTGTTTTGGGAAGATAGTTGTTATTTGTTTCATCCTCAAAAATGAATTCTTACAATAATAGGCTTTATATTAAACATAATAAGAAACATTGGTTGCCACATACAATGTGTTGAATTTTTTTTTGAAGTTATTCAAGGAAGAAGTTCTAGAGAGTATAATGGCTAGTTTTTAATTAACCCTTTTGCATAGATTCCATATCTTTGATCTGCTACTTTGATTTTGATGACCTTCATAAAGAACATGTAGACATGCATACTCTAAAAGAAATTTTCTTCAGAGTAGCTGATCAAATATTTGGAATTCATGCAAAAGGCTTGACTAAAAATCACACATTATACTCTAAGGAACTCTTTTCCATAATAACCTCGAAGAGGTTTTCAATGCATTCTACCTACTAAGGCCTAATTTTGTCAATTGCTTCCTACATTGAAAAACGAAGCTTAGAAAATAAATTCAAAATAGTAAAGAGGGCGGTGAATCAAGAAGGCTGACAAAAGTTTTGGCCAAAGTGAACACAATAAGGGAAAACCACAAAACAAGAGGTTTCATAAATTTTTCATTTGATTATTGTGGTTTTAATCTTCTTGTGTTGGCTGAATGTAGAGTATATTGCTTCTACATGTGAGTTCATAAAGTTATGTTGCATATGTCTATCTTTGATATTGCTATAGTTGCATAACATAGAATGATAGGCTCTATATTAATTGCAATAAGAAACATTGGATTCACCATTGATCACTTTTGTGGGAAATGTATGTTATAATAGTCAATAATGCCTTATGGATAACAAGATAAACTCTATAACATTAACTATATTTTATTGCATATTGAAAATGAAACAATATAGCCAAAGCTAGAGAACAACAGTCAACAATTCCTTATGGAAAACAACATATACTATATAACATTAACTATTTTATTGTGTTGCAAACATCACCACAAAACAGAAGCCATAAATGAAGCAATACTGGTTTGAATAGTGACCCAGATGGAAAAACCCACAAAACAAAATAATTCATAGTAACAAACCCATGCAAAAGAAAAAACAAAATAACCTTGCATGCACACAAATTCTATTCTCAATAGTTCCTTATCGAAAATGAAACAATATAGCCAAAGCTTTGTAAAAAATGCCTTAGCAAAAGTAACATAAAATATTTAATTGCCTTGCAACCATCGACACCACACAAAAACCATAAATGAAACAATATTGGTCTCAACAATGAACTAGATGAAAAAACCCACAAAATAGAAGAATTCACAGTAACAGACCCATGCAAAAAAAATCAAAATAACCCCAGACGCTGAAAAATTATTTTCTCAACAACACCTTATCAAGAATGAAACAATATTGTCTTTTTTTCAATAGTACCTTATCGAAATGGAAACAATATAGCCTAAGCTAGAGAACAAAAATCAACAATGCCTTATGGAAAACAACAAAAATTGTATAATATTAATTATTTTATTGCATTGCAATCATCGCCGCAAAAATGAAAGCCACAAATGAAACAATATTGATTTCAACAGCGACCCAAATGTGAAAACCCACAAAAATAAAAAATTCACAGTAATGAACCCATGAAAAACCATCGCCACAAAAGACGAACCATAAATGAAATAATATTGGTTTCAAAAAACAATATAGTCTTTTTTCAACAGTACCTTATCAAAAATGAAACAATATAGCCTAGGCTACAAAACAAAAATTGACAATGCCTTATGGAAAAGAACATAAACTGAAACAATATTGGTTTCAACAAACAAGATAGTATTTTCTCAATAGTGCCTTATAAAAAATGAAACAATATATCCAAATCTTTGTTAAACAATACCTTAGTGAAAATGACATAAACTGTTTAATTGCCTTGCAACCATGGGCACCACACAAAAACCATAAATGAAATAATATTGGTCTCAACAATGACCCATATGAAAAAACCCACAAAACAGTCTTTTTTCAAAAACACCTTATTGAAAATGAAACAATATAGCCTGTGCTAGAAAATAAAAATCAACAATGGCTTATGGAAAACAACATAAACTATATAACATTAACTATTTTATTGCATTGCAACCATCACCACAAAACATAAGTTGTAAATGAAACAATATTAGTTTCAACACTGACCCACATAAAGAAAACCCAGCAAAACACAAAAATTCATAGTAAAAATCCCATGCAAAACCATCGCCACAAAATACAAACCATAAATGAAACAATATTGGTTTCAACAAACATTATAGGCTTTTTTTCAATAGTACCTTATCGAAAATGAAACAATATAGCCTAAGCTAGAAAACAACAATCAACAATGCCTTATGGAAAAACATATAAACTATATAACATTAACTATTTTATTGTTGCAACCATCACCACAAAACATAAGCCATAAGTGAAACAATATTGGTTTCAATAGTGACCCAGATGGAAAAACCCACAAAACACAAAAATTCATAGTAACAAACCCATGTAAAACCATCACCACAAAACACGAACCATAAATGAAACAATATTGGCACCACACAGAAACCATAAATGAAAAAATATTGTTCTCAACAGCGACACAGATGAAAAAACCCACATAACAGTCTTTTTTCAATAGCACCTTATCAAAACTAAAACAATATAGCCTAAGCTAGAAAACAAGAATAAAAAATTCCTTATGGAAAACAACATAAACTATATAACATTAACTATTTTATTGCATTTCAACTATTTCCACAAAACAAAAGCCATAAATGAAATAATATTGGTTTCAACAGTGACCCACATGCAAAAAACCCACAAAACACAAAAAATCATAATATCAAACCTATGCAAAACAATCGCCACAAAACGCAAACCACACATTAAACAATATTGGTTTCAACAAACAATATAGTCTTTTTTCAACAATACCTTATCAAAAATGAATCAAAATAGCCTAAGCTAGAGAACAGTAATCAACAATGCCATATGGAAAACAACATAAACTATATAACATTAACTATTTTGTTGCATTGCAACCATCACCATAGAACGAAAGCAATAAATGAAACAATATTGGTTTCAACAGTGACCCAAATGGAAAAACCCACAATAACAAACCCATGCAAAACCATCGCAACAAAACACAAACCATAAATGAAACAATATTGGTTTCAATATTGACCTAGATAAAAAACCCACAAAATAGAAGAATTCACAGTAACAAACCAATGCAAAAACAAACAATATAACAACATAAACTATATAAAATTAACTATTTTCTTGAGTTGCAACCATCACCACAAATGAAACAATGTTGGTTTCAATAGTGACCCAGATAGGAAAACCCACAAAACACAAAAATTCACAGTAACAAACCTATGCAAAACCATCCCCACAAAACACGAACCATAAATGAAATAATATTGGTTTCAACAATGACCTAGATGAAAAAACCCACAAAATAGAAGAATTCACAATAAGAAACCAATGCAAAAACAAACAATATTGTGTTGCAACCATCGCAACTACACCGAAACCATAAATGAAACAATATAGCCTCAGCTAGAGAACAACAATCAACAATTCCCTATGAAAAATAACATACACTATTTTTTGAAATACTCTACAAATGTTTTTTCAATATGCACCTCTTCCCACCTGCTTTCTCTCCACTCCCTTCTTTCTTGAATGTCTACAAAAAATGGGAAAAAATTTATCACAACCAACACTTTTGTATTGCTTTTGCAACCATCACCCCATGCAAAAACAAAAAAATAGCCTCCAACACCCTTCAAGTAAGCTCGACAATGGATGATTGAACTTGCACCTTCACATAAGTTTTTCCTTTTTGCTCACAACTACGATAGTAGGTAAAGCCACAAAACGACACACAACAATGCCTTATCAGAAATTGTGCAGAAATTCATTATGTTTTTCAAGGTTTTTAATGGAAAGTGTTATTATAGCCATTTCCACTACATGAAAACCATAAAAAAATTGATGTTGATGCCAACTAGTGTTTAATTTCACTAGCCTTCTCTATCCATGCACCAAAAAATCTACCACCTTTTTTTCGACTAGGAGCTGGACGTTAGGAATGTTAAAAATTAGGAAGGGTGGAAAAAATTTAGAGAAAATTTCATACATATAAACTATTGGCTAATAAACATGCATTAATGAATTGAAGGTTCATTAATTTCACAAGTGCAAGGGTGGGAAAGTGCACAAGCAGTGAAAAAGTCTACCTATGCATTTTTCGAAAACACTGAGCAAATGTAGGGTTGCTAAGAAAGCCTACCATTGCACTTTTAAAAAGTTAAAAGATGTGTAGTGGTGTTGAATTTTAGCATCGCTTTACGAGTATATGCAGGATCATGATGGGCCAAAATTTGGCGATATGATGGGTATGTGTAGGGTATGTGGCTAACAACTTTTTTTTAACCCAAAATTGATGAAACAAAAAGGGTTTTAAAAGGAGATTCTCAGCTTTCCACCAATATAAATTATGCTTTACTTTGAATTTAATAAATTATTATTATTCATTTTCTATTTGAATTACAACTAAAGTCTTGATTGATAGGCTAATTGAAATATATCTATAGCTTTCAAATGGTACCTATTTTTTGAATCTGAAACATGCGTCACATTCTATGCTTTGCATACTATAGGATTAAAAAATGAAAAATTAATTTTCATAAAGTTTTGACCAAGTTAAGGTGGTTAGACATACAAGTTTTTATATTTTTTAAAAGTTGTAATAAAAAATTCATAATTAATTATTTACTTGAAAAAAAATTACAAAAAATTATGCATCACATCGGGACATGAGTCCTCTACTTATATCTAAGATATTACAAAAAAATATTATCATTTTATTGTGGTTAGGGTGGTTAGAAAAACACCTACTTATTTTTTCCCTAAAATTTAAATGCTACTGCATTGAAATTTTAAATTTTCACCAAATAGATTTATTTTTTTATTAAATAAACCTAATAGTTTAGAAACTACATTCAATTTTCTACACATTCTATTCTTACATATTTTTGAAATAATATAGATAACTTATTCAAATTTTTATGTCAAGTTGCCTAACTCTAATTTTTCTGAATTTTTTGCCACTTAAGGGCCTATTTTTTGCATGATGATCCTGCACATACCCTTACCTTAAAAATTTTCTAACCCCCCATGTAGGAGCAGTGAAAAACAATGCCCCTAAATGGGAAAAAAAATTCTAACTCTAGAAAAGTGAAAATCAACAAAATACTCATTTTGAAGCTTTTTGAGAAACAGTAATAAGTAGGCACTTGAGGGGATGATTTGAGGCTTAGGACTACGCATAAAGGAAAATTAGAATTCTCCTCATTTTTCAGGCTTAGAGTGCACAAGACTACTAAAGGAGAAGTTTCATAAGGGGTTATCCCATGAATCAAGCTTTGTTGGATTCGAGGATAACATAATGTTCACAAATGAAGTTCTGACTGCAAGAACACTACAAGTATAGTCCGACAATAGTACCAAATCAAAGAGAAGGTTCAACATAGAATAGGTGACATGTGTACCATCAACACCACCTACCCAACAACCAAATCAACCCTAACAACAAGCACCACAAACACAACTAAAAGCCATGGATAAGGTTCCTAGTCTGTCTATGGTAGACCAACCCTTTCCTAAGGAAAAAGAAGCACTGCATTCAAATTGAAGGTCTCGCCAATCAGAATGCTTAATGTGGTGGAAAAATTAAAGAAGGATCCCACAAATGTATCCCTATGCGACATCCTATACATTTTGAAGCAAAAGAATTTTCTTTGGGATGCATTGAAAAGAGAGGAACAAACTCCACCATCAGATCTAGTCCCACCACACAATCAAGATAAGGGAAAAAGGCTTGTGTTGGACCCTCAATCCTTGGGGGTTTATTTATATGTGAATACAATAGACAAAAAAAATGCGAAAGAAGTAAGCCAAAACCCACTCCCTTCTTCATGACTCTTATCATAGGGGATAAGTTAATACACAATAATATGATAGATTTAGGGGCCAACACTATAGTCTTGCCCAAGCTAGTGGTCGATGCTCTAAACTTTAAATATGATCCCTTTGATAAGGGAATTATGTAGTTAGATGGAAAGTTCTTGACCATTGGTCACATTAAAGACCTCTCTTTAACCTTTTTTTCCTATCTGAGTCAAATCATCACCCAGGAAGTGGTCATAATTGACATTCCTCCCATTTTTGGAATGTTCCTATCAAGGGATTTCAAAGTATAGCTTGGTGGATACTTGGAAATTGACCAGTCTTAATAAATATTGCAAACCAAGCACAAAGTCAAGATGAAGATCCTTTCCAAACCTTTACATCCTAGACACATCGTAGAGGATGCAGTACTAAGTTTCAAAGTGGCACAAGCCTCCATTTCCAAGAAGGAGATGTATTGTGTGGAGATATTTGAGGAAGAACTAGCCACAAGTGATAGAATCCTTGAAGAAGAGGTCCTACTCAATCAATTTATTAATTTTGAACCTTTAAGGAATTTCCATGCTACTAGTCTAGGCACCTATGTAAGCTTTGATAAGGACCAGACCCTCTTGAAATTGATCAAAGAGCAAGAGAAACCGAGCGAACTGGGTGACAACAACTTATGGAAATTGTATTTTGATGGTGCCAAGTGTAAGGTTGGCTCTAGAGTTGGCATCTATCTTGTATCTCCAACCATGTTAGAAACCCTTAGAGCTTTCCATTTTCTATTCCCATGTTCAAACAATGATGCAGAATATGAAGGACTAGTTCACGGTCTGACTTTGGCAGAGCGAATGGGTGTAAAAATAATACACTTGTACAAAGACTCTAAGTTGGTGGTAAGCTAGGTCTAAGGACAAGCGAGCACCAAGAACATGAGAATGCAGACCTACTATCATAGAGTGTTGGATATAATCAAAAGGTTTAAGGCTTTTAATATCCATGTCATCCAAAGATCTCAAAAATATGCTACAAATAGAATGCCTTCAATCGTCTCACAATTTGAGCCAAACCCTAGATCAGTCGAGAACCAACACACAGTGTGCACCATCATCGAACCATTTATCCTTGATAATGATCAAAACTAGAAATTATTCAAAGATGATGCTCATATTTCTACCTTCTTTTGACAATTGAGAGATTTTCCCAATCAGCCACAACCCAGGTCCAAAGAGGTTGGTGAGGAGTAGGTGCTCCAACACAAAAGAAATAAGCTCCCACAAGGCTTAATCACTCTTGAGAACCTCTTTGGCTATGAGGACATGAGAAATATTAAATGGATATTCACAACTAACAAGGATTATGTGGACCTCGACATTGGAGATGGTAGGAAGCTCAAGGTCAGGAGGAATGTTCCATAGAAATACAAAGAGAGGTTGAGAACTTATGCACTAAGTACAATGGCATCCTAGCATAGACCTATGATGATCTCAAAGGATATGATCCTATCATAATCTAACACACTATTGACTTGGTTAAGGGATCCAAGCCCATCTGATAGAAGAAAAGGTTTGTAAACTGGAAGGTAGAAGCCCTAATGGTGCAAGAGCTTACAAAGTTGATCAAATAAAAAATTATACCAAATTAAGCACTCCACTTGGGTGTTCAATCTATTCCTATTCTAAAAGAAGAATGGTGGCATATTATTCTACATGGACTCTTGACATTTGAAAAAATCCTCATTAAATGATAACTACCCTTTTCCCTCAATGGCGCAGATCTTACAAACCATAGCTAGGTTGGAAATGTTTTCATTGTTCAATGGCTTTTTTGGCCACAACTAAGTCTACGTAAAGGAGGATCAACACAAAATGAAATTCACCATCAAGTGGGTGATGTTCACATATGCAAATATTACCTTCAGCCTCTCTAATGTAGGCACCACTTTTCAACATGTGATAGACATTGCATTTCAGGGTTTGATTAATAATATCATCCTTATATATGTGGATGACCTAACCATATTTTTGAAATCCAAGGGTGATCATTTTGATCACTTGGAAATGGGTTTGCAGAAGTGCTAACAATTTGAGATTTCTATAAATCCCAAGACATGTGTATTTAGAGTACCAAAAGGAAAATTGTTTGGATTTATGGTATCTAAATAAGGAATAATCATTGATCCTAAAAGGGTGGAGTCTATAGCAAAATTACCACTACCTTATAATCAATAGGGATTGTAGTCTTTCTAGGGGAAGATTAACTTCATCAATCGATTTATTTAAGATTTTCTAGGCATTGTGAGATCTATCATGCTAATGGTAAAGAAGGGATTATCACTCAAATGGACCTAGAAATTAAAAATTACCTTAAAAAAGATCAAGGTTTCCATCTCCACAACTCTAGTGTTAGCCAACCTAGAATTTTCAAAAGACTGGCTTTTATATGTTTACAAGAACGAATACAACATAGCCTTTGTGCTCAGACAAAAGGATGAGGAGAGAAGCGGGGAACACCCCATCACTTTCCATTCAAGGGCCCTGAAGAGGTATGAGACCAGATACAATTTTGTGGAGGAGGCCTTTTCCATTGTCAAAAGCCTCAAAAAAATTTGACATTTGGGTTTTTTTAGTAAAATTATAGTCCTTGTCACCAATCCCATTGTGGGGGAGTACATCATATAAGGAAAAATCACCAAGAAAATGGAAAACTAGATCACTAAGATCCTAGAATATGATGTCCACATTTCACCAACAAATTTGGTCAGAAGAAGAGTCTTATGTAAATATCTCACTCAAAACCTTGACCCCAAGGAAGGAGAGGAGGTCATCTAGGTCTATGCAAATCAATTCAATTCAGATGAATCTTGGGTGGCTGATCTAAAAAGATTGATGTAGACTAGATGATACCCACCTGAAATTTCATCACATGAAAGAAGATATTATAGGCTTCAAGGGGTCAAATATGTACTAGTTGAAGGCATTCTATTTAAAATAAATTATGATGAAGTTCTAGTCTACTGCATGGATAAATTTTAGGTGGACAAAATCTTGTGTGAATTCCATAGTAGCCTAAAAGGTGGGAATTTATTTGCCAATTCTAGTGCCTTAAAAATCATGTGGGTGTGATACTATGGACCCACATTGTTCTCTGAGGCTCACCATCTAGTAAGAAAGTAAACTTAGTGCCTATTTTTCATTGGCAAGTAGAAGAACTCTACAATGCCCCTAAACTCAATTGTGATCAAGGAGCCCTTCACATAGTGGGGGTTAGATTTTATTGGGATGATCAATCTCATATCCATCTTGGGTCACAAATGGATCTTAACAGCCACTGATTATTTCACCATGTGGATGGAGGCAGTCCCTCTGAAAAATACCATTGAGTGAGATCGTTAACTTCCTAGAAGAGCTGGTGTAAGGTTTGGGTCTTTGAAGACCATCATTTCAAATAATGCACAATCCTTTGTGGGGTCTAGGATGTCTTACTTTTCTCTCAATCATAGGGTCAACCTCAAGACTTCATCAAAATATTACCAACAAGGGAATAGACTATTAGAATCAGGGAATAAGAACCTAATTAGGCTAATTAAACACATCAGGTTGGAGCATCAAAAATAATGGCACAAGAATCTATGAGAAAAATTATGGGTATACCACATTACTCCTAAGAAAATTCTAAAATCCTCTCCCCATTAGTTGGTATACAAGAAGGAAATAGTCCTACCCATTTCAATGGAGATACCAACACTACAATTGTGGAAGTCTTTAGAGGTTGAAGAAAGTGGTAGGATAAAAGTGATGCTTGTTGAGCTTTAATGCATTGAAGAAAAAGGAGAAAAGGAATTTGATGCCTCGATAAAGTTCTAGAAGGTAGTAAAATGATTTTTTCAAAAGAACGCTTCTGACCTAGGTTTCAAGGAAGGGAGTCTTGTGCTAAAATTCGATGAACAGTTTATGAAATCAGGCCAACGCACTAAATTCAATTCCATATGGAAGGGATGTTTTTGAATTTCTAAATGTAAGGCTATCAACACGTACAAGCTTGAATATTTAGATAGAAGCATTCTAGGAATACCAGTGAATGGTATTCACTTGAAATTTTTCAATTAAAAGCTCATAGTTCTTTAAAAAATTCTACTTTATATACCATATGTTAAAAAAATCCTATTAAAACATTTTTTTTGTGAATAAGAGAAGTGCTAAAATATAGAAAAGCTATATCATATTATAATTCCAAAGGATTACATATAGTCTAGGCATGAAAGCCTATATCTTTTACTAGAGCTCATGAGCTCAAAGGGGGGAAAGTGAAAAATTCTTCTTCTTAGAAGTGGAAAAAATGTGACATTCACTGATTGTTTTCCAAAATATTGGAGGTAGTGAAACAAAAAGAAAATTTTTCCAAACTCTAGTTCATGACAAGCAAAACACAGTTTCTTGAGACAACACAGTGGTTGAATCTTCATCACACAAGTCCATGAAAAATTTCTTGGAAGTCAGTCATCAACATTACCATTGCTTCTCCCAAATAGTAGATCAATTGCTTGAAATTAGTAATCCACCCAACACCATGAATCAACTCAATATTGTTGACATGAAGAAGCTAGGAGCTGGTTGGCCTCACTTGTTGGTGGTGCTAGAAAAGATTCATCATCTAGAAGTTTGATAGGAGAGGCAGCCATGAAACCACCTTCACATTATCAACATGCTGATACAGATCCATTGTAGAAGGGATGCCAACACTAGGAATGGCCACATTAAAGAGCTCCTCGAGCCCTTCCAAGTATGCGAGTAGAACATGGCTCGACAAAGCCCCACTATCCATGGATTTGTGATGTCTAGGTGTAACAAAGATGTAAAAAAATAGAAGATGATGTTCGTATTACAAGGATGCTAGTTCAGGTTCATGACGTAGTCTTTCCCCAAAACCCACTTGAATATGATAATGGAAAAAAGGTCTTTGGTTCGCAAGAGGTTTTTGATGCTGCCATTAGAGATTTCTCCAAAAAAAGAGGTCTCCAACTTTTGACTCAAAAGTCTAATTGGAGTACCCATTTTTCTCTAAAAGAAAAAGAAAGAATGGAAAAGACTTGTAGACTTAATGAATATTTTTGGCAAAGGAGACACTCTATTTATAGAAAAATGGGAAATGCAAGTTGGCGGCAAGAGGTAGAGTAAAATCATACGTCAGGAATTTCATAGGGGTTTGGAATTAAATGTAGGTGATGATATCAATAAACATATATATTGTGTATAACCATGTATCTGTCACCTTTACAATCATCAACTAGCTCTATCACTTCAAAAGACCATCATTAAAAGAAATTTATTTCTTAATTAAAATATACATCTTTTCTAATTATTTCTCCCATTTTTCAAGGTCATCCTTCACTAAAAATCGAGCAAGGAATATACTGAAATTCCCTTCCCATGGAAGAGGTTACGTTTCCCAAGAATGTAGGTGTTTATACCACATATACTACCCTTCACTAGCAGTACTACAAAGACTACCATTGGTAGCCATGCATTTACTCTTTAACACATGAGTAAATTGATCATAAAGCAAAAAGTTTCTAAGTGTGGGCACTTTGCAGAAGTAAAATTCTCTAAATCGAGAAGCAAGAGTTGCAAAAAAATTTCAAAAAATTACAATAATGACCATCGAAGCATTATCCTCATGTAGGGTTTCTTTCTCCCATCCAACATATGTTGACGTACTTGGGGATATCTCCTTCACAAATGCACCAATTCCAAAATAATGAGACTTTCCCCATTACCAGAAGAGTGTAATGTTTGAATACTACATCGATTCAAAGGCTATTAAGGATTTTGTAGATGACATATTTGATCCAAACCTGCATACCAACTCCAAAGGTTTACGGGAAGGGGCTTTGTAAAGGGTGGTCACCAAGTCATGAACAAGAAAAAATTTTGGCCTAAGAGCAAGGATTTGGAATTGTGGTTTACTATAGTGTATGTTGTCATACACTCATCTATGGCTAGAAGTGGTGGATATCTATGCTAAAAAGCTAGAAAAGGTGAGCATAACCATCAAAGGTGGTGAGCTCAAAGTAACCATCAGTGCCACAACAATTAGGGATATATTATGCATCCCTACTCATATGGAGGCTAAATTTTCTCCTGGGATGATATGAATATTTTTTTGACAATTCAAAGAGATATGACGTCTTTTTACTAGGATGAAACAAGTAAGGGACCCAAAGATGAAGGGCCCAAATTTCATCTATCTTTTAGTCTATTCAAATTAGACTTGAAAGATGTGTTTTATGTGTTGGATTTCATGTATGGTACACACTGTGATGATAATGTATATGAGTAATCTACAACATTTTTTACTTGATCATTTTAATTTTCAACTTTTATAATGTTTTCGGTTTCAAATATGCCCATACTCAAGTAAATTTATCAGAAAGGTGTGCAATATGCCACATGGTGGTTGCACAACTTTCATTTTTTTCCATCCTTTTGGGAGAGAGTCAAGACACGTGTCAAATTATCAGAGATTTTCTCATGGAGCCATATTCATGAGCTCAAAATTTTCCACCTGTTTGACATGCCATCTCTTTGCTACAAGAAGATTGCGCTTCTTATGAAGCAAATTATTTTGGGAGTTTTTCAGAGCTTGTTAGCCTTTTTATTTTCTTGGTTTTTGGGATGGAAGATTTGAGTTGTGTCGTTGGGTGATGTGATTGGTTAACTGGACCTTTTTCAAGGTTGTTTTCTAGGATTTGATCATTTACAGACCACTATCTTTGCTAAATGCTAGAAAGCATTAATGCGGAAAATGAGAATTGATGAGCAAAGATTGTTGTGACCGAACTAAAGATCTATGTTCAAATCATGCGCTATCGAATGCCAACATTTGGCAGTAATTAATTTTGTGTTATGGCAGTGATTTCCTCTTTTTGCAACTATAAAAGAGAAGCAGTTACAGACAAAAGGGTTGGATTCTAAGTTTTAGTTCCATTTGCTGAGGAAAAGTTTATTTACTTTTCTTAGGATATAGAACTATTTTCAAGAGTAAAAGTTGTAGAATTACTTTTCTCTGGCATGTTATATCTTTTAAAGCTCAAAATATTGTCGGATTGGCATCTGACCTTTATTTTAAAGTTCATTTGATATTTAAAGCATGAATTATCAAAAATAAATCTTTGAGACTATGGATATATGGACTTTATGAAGCTTTCTTTCTTTATGCTTTCATTTTGAATGATACACTGTGTAAAGCTAAATTTGAGTAGTTTAAGTGGTTGATTTCCATGTTGTATGCTTGTATGGTAGATATTTAATAACTTGTGAAAACTGGATTATAATGTTAGTGAACTTCTCTATTTTTCTGAAGGGTTGTTTTATTATATTATGCTGTATTAGGAGAGAGATTTTATGCAATTTCTGAATGTTTTTCTGTCACCCTTAGAAATCTTTATGTTTGATTAGACCTTAATGAACACTACCTGTAGAAATATTTAAAAGTCTGCATGTGCTTGTTGTTAGCCTTTGTTGTTCGGTCTCTTTCCAACAATGAAGGGATGTGGCATTATGTATCTAATTATATCACTCATAGGAATGATTCAGTTTGAAATGTTGTAAAAGCGTTGGCGCATCACCATTTTTATATTTTACATTTACATTTCCTTTTACCCTTTTCTCGAAAGCCCAAAGAAGAGCTGACTTTCTATGAAAATCTCGGAGGTATACAGTGAGATGCAAATCAGTCCTGTTGGAACTATAAAATTTTAAAAAAATTATAGTGATTTACACTCATAAGTTTCCCAAAGAAGTTTGTATCTTGAATATAAAATTGATGTAATTTTTTTTTCATATCATAATTACCAGTGATAACATTAGTTTTGACCCTTTGATATCTTGAAATCCCCTCAAGCAAAAATATCTAAACAAGTAATTCATATCGGTGTGAGAAGATGCAGGTCTCTCCAATTCACAGGCTATATCATTGCAGTGTAGGAGTTTTTGGCACACCGATGAGAGGTTAAAATTATTATATCAATTAGATTACTTGGGAGGATGCATATCGGGAAGACACAACTCATGGTCTTGTCGATGGAGAAATTCATTAGCAAGACATGCACTATCAGGGTGAGATCTATAGGTCAAAATGAGCATATATGTCTTACTGATGAAATACCATCAACAATAAATTTTTCTTGTCTCACCAATGAAGCATGAGGAAGCATATAAGAAAGACAAAAGTTATTGGGGTAAGTTTGAAATTTCCTCCCAATTCTCCATGTCACGCCGATGGGGGTTACATCGGCAAGAATCTTGGCAATATACTTGAGACCAAAGGAATGAACATTGGGGAGACTTATAACATCAATGAAACTACTAAATATCTCAGTGATACATGATCTCTTGCCAATAAAGATATGAATCAATCAAAGGGTTCATCGAGGTGATTCTTGGCAATATCTATGTACTATGGAACAAGAGGATAAATTGTGTGATATTGGTGAAAAGGATATAATGTCTCCCCAGCCAACAAGGTGTTCGGTGAATGTTGGCTTAACCTGAATAAAAAGGATCACCCATAGTTTTGAATTGTCTTGCCGATGGATAGCATTTGATGTGATAGTGGGAATTTCAAAAAAATTGCAAACTCGTGCTCAGAGCTAAAACATTAATGGCGGGATGAACACGCACTAAAGTAGATAATTTCCTAAATTGAATAACAATAATTGAAGGATATTTTTTGGAGAATTAGCAGTGGGAGAAAGGAGAGAGCGGATGAAAATCTAGATAACTTTATAGCCAGTGGACTTCAAACATATCTTGTGAGTTCTCTACAATTTCATTTTCCAATGCTATGATTTTAAGGTAATATAATCAAAGGTATGAGATCAGAGAAAATAAAAGGCAAGAGATAGGGTGAGAGTAGTCACCCTAAAGGGAAAAAGAAAAAAACTGAAACCAAAAATGAGACAGGGGTAGCTGAGAGGAAACTAAACCAAGACCTGATTGATCAATTGCCCAGCTCAGTACCTAAAGCTAGGCACTTTATGTAGCTTAGGGTAGAAGTGGAGAAATTGGAGGATAAATGCAAGAACATCGGTGATATATGGACCCCGATTAGGGGATATGAGTTCTTTATTTTTCATTACCACCGAAGGAATCAGTATGAACTAGTGTGTAATCCATGAAAATTTAACCTACGAAAATTAGTCTTCCCAAATGCATTTGTAGGCGTAGAATTGGTGAAAGTCTTAGCTAATCACTATGACCCAAAGCTCAAAGCTATTTGTCATCCATTAGGAAAACCGTTCATAATCATATCAGAGTATGCAATCTATGAAGTGTTTAACTTGGAAGGGGTATGTGATGAAAAAATTGTACATGAAGAGATAGAAAGAGAGTTCTGGAGAATGGATACCATATACAAGGGTTGGAGGTTACCATTGCATAGACTAAAGAAGGATGGAAACTCAATTCCACTAGAAGATAGTGATGGCCCCCCATTTCATGTTGACTTGTTTGAACCATACCCAAAGTACACATATTTTTCAGCATGCTAGGTATTAGGGATGAAGGCCCCATAGTACATGTCAATTGTGCCCATGGTAGTTGCAATGGATATTTAGTGCCATAATTTTAGACCTTTTGATTATGCCTCACATATTGTCAAAGGGCTTGATGCAGGATTAATGGAAATAAAAAATGAATATCCTATTTTGCATTTAAAGCATTATTTAATAGGGAAGGAAGATTATTACTAGTTCAACTTTGGACTACCATCTAGGATAGTAGATTTTCCAATTCTTGTTTTATACATTTTGAAGAATATTTTGTGAAACCACTGTATAGATTCTATAACAATCCTTGTGAATATTCATTTTTTGATGAGATAAAAAGGTTTCTCAAACCCAAGGACTTCAATGGGCTTGTTAACCACAATTGAGGAGATTGGTATTGTTTCAAAGGAGCAACTATGATTAGAATATATGGATTTGAAGATATACCTTTTATCTTGCCCAAAATGGTGCCTGACAGGATTACTTACTTGAAGATTGCTAGGCAGTTGGATTATTTAGATGTCATGAACCTAAGTTCTTTTGGAAAACCTGAATTTATGCCCAACACACTATGCTTTGGTGATTTCACTGCGTTATCAAGGGATGGGTATGATATGGTTCTAAATAAACTGTTGCAGTACAATATGAAAAAGGGTCCACCATGAAAGGGATTTGATTTGGAGGGTTACATCCACTTTGCTAGGGATAGAATGAACTTGGGCAGTTATGATCATATACCCTATCTATATGATGATCTGATCAGGAATATGGAGGAGGAAGAAGCAAAAAGGGTTGTTGATGAATACAACAGAGGATTTCCAGATGCAGAACTATTGTCTTCTGGGGAAGAGGCATTTGGTGATGATAGGCCTCATAGCACAATTGATAAAATTTCCAAATTAAGAAACCCAAGCTTATAAATGTCCCCCTAGGGAACCAGATACTAAAGAGATTTTAGATGCAAATACAAGGTAGATGGCATACAAATCATTTGTGGCTGATTTTGAATTTATCAAAACTACAGAATTTAAAGCTTTCCTATACAAGAAAAATGGAAAGTAGTAAGGGAGTCAATTGAAAATATAATATCAAGTAATGAAGGGTGATTATTGAATAGTTTTGTACAGTTAAATGTGGAGAAAGAAATGGAAGACATGACCCCTGAGAAGGGAAGAAAATTGTTGGAAGATGTAGGTGTTATGCTTTTCCTTGGGTTATATTTAAATTATGCTTTGGTTTTTTATATCATTTTGAAGAATAAAAATTCCACACATAAGCTCAACTCTGAAGGGGTAATAGAGATATATGCAGGATCCTGAAAGTATAATCTAGATGAAGGATCACTCATGATATGGGCCCTGTATCTTCCACACAAGAAAATCTATTGTAATTGATACTAAAAAGGATTTTGGGCATGTAATGACATTAAAGGTTGGAGAGATTGATCCCATAACTATGAAAAATATTGGCATCAATGTTGCCAAGCTGAATAAGGCCCAAATCCATATGTTAATTAAGGAGAAGGAAATGCATAGGGCTAATAATGAAAGATTACTTAGAGAAAATGATCACTTGAAAGATATGATGGGAATTATACTAGGATCCACTAAGCAATTAACTCATGGTGAGATTTCTCATACAAGAGACTAGTGGGAAGGATCAAATGCATATTCTCAGGGTAAGTATGATGCACTTACTACAATGATCAGAAAGACGCAATCAAGCTTGGTGACCTAGTTGAGTAAACTTTGGGGAACACATTAAAAAAATTATATGACAGAGAAAGAACATAAGAGAATTGATTGTAGAATCTAGGAGAAGTTCCAAGAAATAAATAGAAGAGATGTTCTAGATAATGTGGCTATCAATATTACTAACCATTTCATAAGAAAATATAGAATTCCATGAAGAATTACAGGGGGATGAATAGGCACTGATTGATGCCATAGAAAAAGGACTACCATTGTTATTTGAAGATGAAGGAATATTGAAAGAAAAGGACAGGTGAATTAAGGAATGTGATTCAATGCTACAAAATATTTTGGAGACGGCTACAGGAAATGATTCAACACTAGACGAGGCCTATGAGAAAAATGAGAGGATGGTGAAAATGGAGATATCAATCCACAATGCGCTAGGATATGCTGACACACATGAGAAACATGATTACTTGGATCATTTGTCAAAATTTCATTTGTGGCTAAATAGAGCCTAATTTCTAGTTTTATTTTTTATTGTTGTTAAGCATAATACATTTCTAAAAGGACGTGTCCTTTCACAATTTTGATATATTTATATTTGTTTCATAGTGTCAAAATAGATATAGGCGAATAGAAGAAGTATACAGTAGATAGTTTTCAATCATGTTTTCATCAAAAAGGACCAAGATGCATGTGTAAATTTTGAAGGAGTTAATGGAAAATTTCTAATTCAGTGGCTCTATGTTGGTATCAATTGTTTGTTAAGTTAATTGAAGATATTATCAGTTTGTCTCCATATTTAATATTTCTCTATTTTTTAAATTGATATATCAAAATTATTTTCAATTTATCAGTGCACATTTGCTGCATCTATGTGGCATAATTAATTGGGTCTTTCAAGTAAAGATTAAAATCCTCTTGATTATTCACAACAACTTAGAATCATTAATTTGGATTATTAGAGAAGAATCTGATAATTACATCCCTTCCTATTTATACAAGTTATAAACATAGAAGTTCCAAACAGTTAGAAATACTACCAATTATAAGTCACTTAACTCTGATTTCTATTTGACTCCATATACCCAACAAAGCACTAGTCCCCACAGTCCATCATTTAGTTTTTTTACATTTTAAATATTTCACATCTGTTAAGTGAACATATTATGATTAACCTTGATATTTCTTATACAATCTATGCCAAAATAAGAATTCATTTATTCACTCCCCCTTGCCATTGTGGATAAATTACTTTAGGGAATAAAGATAGTTTAAATCTGCTCCATTCATATAGGTGTACCCGCCTAGGTCTGGTAGTACCTAAAGAGAAGAAGATTCAATTGAAATAATTGGTCTTGTATGTTATCCAAAATTGTTGTGAGAGCTTGGAAACCTCTTGTGGTTCAAACTTGCATTTTTGAGACCTAATAGTTTGGCGACTCTACTGGGGAGTGAACTCAAAGTCAGGGCCTTTGTCATAGAGTCAAAAATCTTATATAGACTCTATTGGGAAAAAGAATTTGTAACATTTTCTCACATTTAGTAAAGTGAGTGGTGACTCTAATAAAGAAAAGTACATATTGATCAGCTCAACATACATGGTAGAAGGTCCAAGTATAAAGGAGGTCCGAGTGACAACAACAAATGGAAAAAAAAGAATGATAAGGTTAAGAAACTGTATGATGATATGTGCATGAAATGTAAGGACAAAACATCAAAACCACACTGTGAGACATATGATTGCTATGATATGTGGAAAAATAGTTCAGCTAGAGAACCTCATACTCCTGAGGAGAAAAGGAATCCTTTTTATAATTTAAATCCTCAGAAACAAGAGGAATTCAATGCAAAATAGGAGGCTAAAAGATTTAGGAATCAACAAGAGTATGATCATAGAACTGAAGGAGATCAAAATGAGCCTATTAACACAACCCCTGAAGGAGATTATGAATTCATGACTAAGTAGGAGCTAGATGCACATTTGGAATATGGAAGACAAGAAGTATAAAAGAAAAAGTAGAGTTAGAACATATGAGGCTTCAAACAATAAAAGAACTCCAAGAATTAAAATTGCAGAAAGCTCAAATTAATGCTCAAACAACTAGCCTTTCTAAATACATACCACCTCACAAGAAAGGGAATAATAATCTAGGACCTTCAAATCCATAAAAAGGCATAAAAAAATTAGACAAGAAATCAATACATTCAACCAAATGTTCTGCCAAGAAATGCACCACATCATCCAAATGCTCAACCACCTCATGGCCAATAATATATACCACCCCCTCATACAAAATACAAAAATCCATTGTATCATTATCAACATCCCCACAAGTCACATCCTCAACAATACACAACCATGATTTCAACTGTATCCTTACCCCAAGGATAGTAGTTGGAGAGGCCTTGTCCCAAAATTTACAAGTAGTGTAATCACTGCCGAGGAACACCTAAGAAGTTTTAATGCTTTTACTCAGGATCTAGAAATGCAATATGAAGACATGCAGATGAGTTTTTTTATGATGTCATTGAATGAGGAAGCTAGGGATTGGTTTAACAACTTACAAACAACCTTAATTGATTCCATTCAAGAATTTGAGGATCGATTTCTTGAACAGTATGGTAACTAATGTGCACCATATTTTTCCTTCCATGAATTATTACCATCCAAAAGCATCAAAATGAGTCTATTTGTGACTTCAATAGAAGGTTCAACAAGTTACAAAATAAGATACCACCTAGATCAAAATTAGCAGATCCTGTAGCATTGAGTATTTATCTGAAGGAATTTTATCCAAAAATAGGATATGAACTCAGAAATGGGTGTCCCAGAGATTTAGCTGAAGCTTAGAAAATAGAACTGACCATTGAAAATAATAGAAAGGCTGTTGGGATGGTTAGTAAGAGAGACAATCCTAGGGTCCCTCAAAAAATCAATAATCCTCAGTATAGGCAGGAGAAAACATACAAAAATGAAAGGTTGAGACTACATGACATGCAAAGGAGAAACATTAGAACAAAATAAATTGATCAAAGTAGAAGGTTCTTCTTTTGATTTCACTCAAGATTTATCTTAGGTAAAAATGTCTATCCCATTGCTTGAAATGATGAAAATGAAGGAGTATAGGGATAGTTCCATTCAATTAATATCTAATGGGAATGATAAAAACCCAACTTCTGAGAAAAAAGTGATTAATAAGGCCAACAATAAGCAAGGAAAGGTGAACATTCCTGAGATATGTCTAGGGGATACACTGATAAATTCTCCATAGGTTGACCCATTCTTCACTACATTTCTTATAAATAAGAAACTAGTGAGGAATTTTATGATAGATTATGGTGCTGCAATTAATATCATGCAAGTGCCTATTATGAAACAACTTGGCATGTGGGTGGATACCAATGGTGGAAAATGTTATGCAGTGAACAAAAGACCTGTTCTAGTAGTGGGTGTTATGAAGGATGTTGAAGTAAAATTGGTTGCTTATCCTCAAGCAACCTATAATATAGATATAATTGTGATTGATACTCCTCCTCGGTTTGGAATGATTCTATCAAGATAATGGATGGCAGTAGTTGGGGGGAATGTGCAATTCGATCTATCTTATGCAACAATACCAGTGAATGGTCAAGAATTCAAGTTGTATAGAGAGCCAAGGATGAGTCAAATTATAGACTATGTTCCTCAAGATCAATTAATTTTCTTTTGTGATGTAGATCTTGGGAGTTTCAGGATAGAACTAGTCCAACCTAAACTAGTTAATACTGATCCAATTGATAAACATGTTTCTAAAATTCATGATGGTGTGTGGAAGATGTATTTCAATAGAGCATGTAGCCAAGAGGGAAATGGATCAGGGATATTCTTGATTTCACCTGAGGGGATTACATTCAAATATTGATTTATGTTTGCATTTGAATGTACAAACAATATAGCAGAGTATGAAGCTTTTTTAACTAGTTTAAATATGGCTATTAAACATAAGATCAAATTGTTAGCTATTTTAGGGGATTCTGAGCTAGTTTTTTCACAAGTTAAGTCAAAATATGTTGTGAAACACAAAATATTGAAGAAATATAGGAATTTTGTATGGGACACAATTGAATTATTTGATGCTTTCTCCATTGAATGGATAGACAAGTCAAAAAACATAATGGCAGACTTTTTATCTAATGTGGCATTAAGAAGAGATGATATTACACTAGCTGGAGTATCTCAAATTGAATTCAAAACAAGACCTACTATCCCTGACAATATATATAGCTGGAAAGTTTTCAATGATGATGCTAACCTCCTAAAATTTCTTCATTGCATAGATGAGTATGAGGCTCAAGAGATTGACTTCAATGCTTTTGTGGAGGAAGTAGATGGAAAGAAAACTCTACTTGGGAAAGAGGTCTTGTAGTTTAAAACTAACAAGCTTCCCAAAGGGCTTGTGGCATTGGAAAGATTGTATGATGGAAGTGATCGATCTCTCATGAAGCAAACACCAGTCAAAAGGGAAGGTTTTGAAGAAATCAATTTGGGGACCAAGTTAGCACCGAAAAAGGTATATATTGGAAAGAAAATAAGTCCAACAATTAGGAGAATGTTGATTACATTGTTGAGAAAATATAAGCATGTGTTTGCATGGTCCTATGAGGATCTCAAGGCGTATAGGGAGGATTTATTTCAACATGAAATCCCATTGAAACTAGATGCAAAACCATTCAGACAAAAGTAGAGGCCCATCAACCCAACTCTGGAACCCAAAATACAAGAGGAATTGGCAAAACTCAGAGATGGGGGTATTATCAAGCCCATTGGAAATTCAACATGGGTCTCAAACTTGGCTCTAGTAAGAAAGAAGAATGGGGATATCAGACTGTGTGTGGACTTGAGGAATTTAAACATTGCTTCCCTCAAAGACAATTACTCTCTCCCTAACATGGAAGCTATATTACATAAAGTAAGAGGATGTGAGCTATTGTCAATGACGGATGTATTTTCTGGCTACAATCAAGTCAAAGTTAAGGAATCTAAGCAATATAAGACAACCTTTAACACCTCACGGGGGACATATGTCTATGTGAGATTTCAATTCAATCTCACAAATGCAGGGGAAACCTTCCAAAGGGCTATGGACATGGTGTTTATAGATCTGATCAATGCTATAATGTTAGTATATCAGGATGACCTTACAACTTATTCAAAAAAGGTTGAAGATCATGTGGAACACTTGGAAAAGATATTCATCAAGGCTTTGGAATACGGTATTAGTTTGAATCCTCAAAAATGCCATTTTGTTGTTATAGAGGGTAAAATTTTAGGGAATATTGTGTCAAAAGAGGGAATTATAATAGATCCTGAAAGGGTAGAATCCATAGATAAACTTCCCATTCCTAAGATTGTCAAGGCCATTCAATAGTTTTTTGGGCAGATTAACTTTGTTAGGAGATTTGTGTCCAACCTTGTTGAAATTGTTAAACTCATATCCAAAATGCTAAAAGATGGGAGAAAAGATAGATTGGACTATAGAAGCCTTAGAAGCTTTTATATCTATCAAAAAATCCATTAAAGAAGCTACTATCCTAAGGTCTCTTGATTTTTCCAAACCTTTTCAAATATTTTCATTTGCCTCATTCCATACAATAGCAGTTGTAATGTCACAAAAGAATGATGAGGGTTATGAGAAACCTGTATCCTTTTTCTGCAAGTCACTGTAGGGGTCAGAGTTGAAGTATGAAATTATGGAAAAGCAAGCTTTTGCACTGGTCAAAGCAACAAAGGCTTTCAGACCATATATTTTTGGAGCCAAAGTAATTGCCTATGTCCCATATGCAGCCATGAAAGATATTTTGGTTTAGATAGAAGTAATATGGCAAGATGCAGATGGATTAATAAGATCCAAGAATTTGATATGGAGATTCAGATTACTAAATTAGTGAGGGGACAAGGTTTTGAAAAATTGATGGTAGAGACAAACATTGAATAAAATCAAATCTACAATATAGAGAATGAGGAGAATTCAGTTGTAAGCATTGAACATACTTCTTGGTACACAAATATTGTTTATTACCTCAGACACATGAAGTTCCCTGAAGGATTGAATGATAACCAGAGGAGAACTTTAAAGCTGCAAGAATCTAAGTATGTGTTCATGGAGGGTGATTTATTCTAGAAAAATAGAGATGGGATGTTATTATTGTGTCTAGATGAATCAAAAGCTGAACATGTCTTGAGGGAGATACATGGAGTGTGTGGAGGACACTATTCTACCAAAACGACTGCACACAATATTCTCAAGGCAGACTATTACTGACCTAAATTCTTTAATGATTCTTTCTCATATGTAAGAAGATTTGAAGCTTTCCAAAAGTTCTCAGGGAAGATGAAATATTAGGGAGCCTTACCACTTAGATCTTTATAGGTTGAAGCCCCTTTCCACCAATGGGGAATTGATTTTATTGGAGAAGTATAGGAGAATTCAAGTGGAGGACATAAGTGGATATTGGTAGCTACTGATTATTTCACTAAATGGGTAGAAGCCATCCCAACTAAACAAGAAATGAGCAAGGTGGTAATAAATTTCCTAATGAAGAATATTTTGACTAGATTTGGTACACCAGTAAGATTGATCATAGATAATGGGATGTGTTTTAGGTCTGACGAGTTTATAAATTTCTGCAGTACATATGGCATTACTATCTCTTATGCAACCCCTTACCACCCACAAGAAAATGGTCAGGAATAGTCTAGTAATAAAAGTATTATGAAGATCATAAGGAGAATGTTAGATGGGAACAAAAAAGCATGGGATTCAAAGTTGAGAATGGTTGTGTGGGTAGATAGGATCACTGTGAAGAAGGCAATTGGAAAGTCTCCATTTGAACTAGTATATGGAACACAAGCTAGGATGCCATTACAAAACTTGTTACAAGTTTAAAAGTTTATCCTTTAGGAAGATATAGACATTCTAGAATCAGTGGAGGAAAGAATGGAGCAGCTTGTAGAACTACATGAGATAAGGAGGGCAGCTCAAAACCAAAATGTGAATTTACAATCACATATGAAATATCTATTTGATAGGAAAGCTAAAGATGGAAAATTTGAGGAGAATGATATGGTGCTAATGTGGAATGTTAGGTGTTAGGAGAAGGGAAAGCATGGAAAATTTGAAGGAGAAGACTCATATTACTTGCATAATATGTTTGGTGAAGAACAAGAGTTTCTTGTACATGGGAAATTCCTAAAGAAATTTTTCTCTTGAGAAACATAGAGAATTAAGGGTTTTCAGTGCATGAACAACTATGGACAAACCTCTTAAAATATTTTTTTTCCATGCACAGTAGTTTAGGGAATCAAAAGGAATATGAATTTCCAGTACATGGACAATCCTAGGATTCCTTCATTTAGAAACAAAAATTCTTTCCATGTACAACAATGTAGGATCATTTCCATATTTTTCCATCTCCATATCCATTTTTCATTCCATCCTCTTCATAAATCCATTTTCATAACCCTTGGAATCTGGTTTTCTCTTCCAGAGATTTGAATCCTTGTAATGATCTCACCATAATTCATCCCCAGATCGAGCCACTGTTGGAACTATAAATTTTTAAAAAAATTTATAGTGATTTATGCTCATAAGTCTCCCAAAGAAGTCCATATCATGAATATAAAATTGATGTAATTTTTTCTGCATATCATAATTACCAGTGATCACATTAGTTTTGACCCTCTGATGTCTTAAAATCCCCCCAAGCAAAAATATCTGAACAAATAATTCATATCGGCATGAGAAGATGTAGGTCTCTCCAATTCATAGGCTATATCATTGTAGTGTAGGAGTTTTAAGCACATCGGTGATAGGTTAAAATTGTTATACCAATTAGACTGCTTGGGAGGATGCATTTCGAGAAGACACAACTCATAGTCTCAATGATGAAGAAATTCATTGGCAAGAAACACACTATCGAGGTGAGATATATAGGTCAGGCCAAGCAGATATGTCTTACTGATGAAACACCATCCACAAGAAATCTATCCTTTCTGACCAATGAAGCATGAGGAAGCATATCGACAAGAAAAAAGCTATCAGGTTAAGATTGAAATGTCCTCTCAATTCTCCATGTCACGCCGATGGGGGTTACATCAGAAAGAGTCTTGGAAATATACTTGAGATAGAAGGAATGAACATTGGGGAGACTTATAACATCGGGGAAACTTCTAAATATCTCAGCAATACATGCAATCTCTTGTTGATAAAGATACAAATGGATCAAAGGGTTCACGAGGTGATTCTTGGCGATATCTATGTACTATGGAACAAGAGGATAAATTGTGCGATATCGTTGAAAAAGATATAATGTCTCCCCGACCAACAGGGTGTTCAGTGAATGTTGGCTTAACCCGTATAAAAAGGATCACCCAGAGTTTTGAATTATCTTGCCAATGGAAAGCATTTGATGTGATAGTGGGAATTTCAAAAAATTTGCAAACTCATGCTCAGATTTGAAACATTAACGGTAGAACGAACATGCACTAAAGTAGATAATTTCCTAAATTGAACAAGAATAATTGAAGGATATTTTTTGTAGAATTGGCAGCGGGTGAAATAGGATAGTGGACATAAAGCCAAAGAACTTTGCAGCTGGAGAAATTCAAAAAATTCTTGTGAGTTCTCTGCAATTTTATTTTCCAATTTTTTGATTTTAAGGTAATATAATGGAAGGTATCAGCTCAGAGAAGAGAAAAGGCAAGAGATAGGGTGAGAGTAGTTTCCCTAAAGGAAAAAAGAAGAAAAATGAAACCAAAAATGAGCTAAGGGTAGCTGAGAGGAAACTGAACCAAGACCTAATTGATCAATTGCTCGGCTCAAGACCTAAAGCTAGGCGCTTTGCACAACTTAGGGAAAAAGTGGAGTAATTGGAGGATAAATGCAAGAACATAGGTGGTATATGGATTCCAATTAGGTGATATGAGTTGTTCATTTTTCATTACCACCCAAGGAATTAGTATGAACTAGTGTGTAATCCTTGGAAATTTAGCCTAGGAAAATTAGTCTACCTAAATGTGTTTGTAGACATAGAATTGGTGAAAGTGTTATCTAATCACTATGATCCAAAGCTCAAAGATATTTGTGATCCATTGGGAAAACCATTCATACACATATCAGAGTCAACAATCTGTGAAGTGTTTAGCTTGGAAGGGGTATGCGATGAAAAAATTGTACATGAAGAGCTAGAAAGAGAGTTCTGGAGAATGGATACCATATACAAGGGTTGGAGGTTACCATTGCACAAACTAAAGAAGGATGGCAACTCAATTCCACTGGAAGATAGTGATGGCCCCCCATTTCATGTCGACTTGTTTGAACCATAACTAAAGTACACATATTTTTCAACATGCCAGGTATTAGGGATGGAGGCCCCATAGTACATGTCAATTGTGCCCATGGTAGTTGCAACGGATGTTGAAAGCCATAATTCTAGACCTTTTGATTATGCCTCACATATTGTCAAAGGGCTTGATGCAAGATTAATGGCAATAAAAAATGGATCTCCTATTTTGCATTTAAAGCACCAGTCTTTATGCATATAATATTGTACTATGGACAAGAGTTGAGGTTGTGGCCTGAGAAGTTAAGAGTTTCATAGTTGGATAGGGAAGGAAGATTATTACTAGTTCATCTCTAGACTTCCATCTGGGACAATAGATTTTCCAATTCTTGTTTTAGATATTTTGAAAAATATTTTGTGAAACCACTGTATAGATTTTATAACCATCCTTGTGAATATTCATTGCCTGATGAGATAAAAAGGTTTCTCACAACCAAGGAATTCAATGGGCCTATTAACCACAATTGGGGAGATTGGTATTGTTTGGAAGGAGCAACTATGAGAAAAATATATGGATTTGAATATACACCTTTTATCTTGCCCAAAATGGTGCCTAACATGATTGCTTACTTGGAGATTTCTTAGCAGTTGGATTATTCAAATGTCATGAACCTAAGTTCTTTTGGAAAAAGGGAATTTATGCCCAACACACTGTGCTTTTGTGATTTCATTATGTTATCAAGGGATGGGTCTGATATGGCTCTAAATAAATGGTTATAGTACAATATGAAAAAGGGTCCACCACAAAAGGGATTTGGTCTGGAGGGGTACATCCACTTTTCCAGGAATAGAATGAACTTGGGCGGGTATGATCATATACCTTATATATATGATGATTTGATCAGGAATATGAAGGAGGAAGAAGTAGAAAGGGTTGTTGATGAATACAACAAAGGATTTCCAGATGCAGAACTATTGTCTTATGGGGAAGAGGCATCTGGTGATGATAGGCCTCATAGCACAGTTGATAAATTTTTGAGATTAAGAACCCAAGATCACAAATGTCCCCCTAGGGAACCAGATTCTAAAGAGAGTCAAGATGTAGATACAAGGAAGATGGCATACAAATCATTTGTGGTTGATGATGAATTTATCAATACTCCAGAATTTAAAGCTTTCTTAAACAAGCAAAAATGGAAATCAATAAGGGATTCAGTTGAAAATATAACACTAAGAAATTAAGGGAAATTATATAGTAGTTTAAAGTTAAATGTGGAGAAAGAAATGGAAGACATGATCCCTGAGAAGGGAAGAAAATTGTTGGAAGATGCAGGTGTTATGGTTTTCCCTGGGTTAGATTTAAATTTTTCTTTGGTTTTTGATAGCTTTTTGAAGAATAACAATACCACACATAATCTCAACCCTGAAGGGGTAACAGAGATATATGCATGATCCAAGTATAATCTAGATAAAATATTACTCATGATATGGACCTTGTATCCACCACACAAGAAATCTATTGTAATTGATACTGAAAAGGATTTTGGGCATGTAATGACATTAAAGGTTGGAGAGATTGATCCCATAACTACGAAAAAAGATTGGCATCAATGTTGCCAAGCTGAATAAGGCCTAGATTCAGATATTAATTAAGGAGAAGGAAATGTATAGGGATAATAATGAAATATTACTTAGAGAAAATGATAACTTGAAAGATATGATGGGTATTACACTAGTATCCACTAAGAAATTAACTCATGGTGATATTTCTCATACAAGAGACTAGTGGGAAGGATCAAATGCATATTCTCAGGGTAAGTATGATGCACTTACTATAGTGATCAGAAAGAGGCAAGCCAACTTGATGACCTATTTGAGTAAAGGGTATGTGCAGGATCATCATGGAAAAAATAGCTCCTTAAGTGGCAAAAATTCAAAAAAAATAGAGTTATGCAACTTGACGTAAAAATTTGAATAAATTATCTATATTATTTAAAAAATATGTAAGAATATGATCTATAGAAAATGGAATGTAGTTTCTAAACTACTAGGTTTATTTAAAAAATAAAAAGTCTATTTGGTGAAAATTTGAAATTTCAATGCTGTAGTACTTAAATTTCAGGGAAAAAATAAGGTGTTTGTCTGGCCACCCTAACCACAATAAAATGATAATATTTTTTATATTATTTTAGATATAAGTGGAGGAATCATTTCCGAATGTGATGCATATTTTTTTGTAATTTTTTTCCAAGTAAATAATTAATTATGATTTTTTTATTACAACTTTTAAAAAATATAAAAACTTATATGTCTGACCACCTTAACTTGGCCAAAACTTCATGAAATTCATTTTTTTTAATCCTATAGTATGCAAATCATAGAATGTGACGCATATTTCAAATTCAAAAATTGCGATACCATTTGAAAGCTCTAGATGTTTTTCAATCAACCTATCAATCAGTACTTTAGTCATAATTCAAATAGAAAATGACTAATAATTATTTATTAAATTTACTATAAAGAATAATTTATATTGTTGCAACGTTGAGAATATTCTTTAAAAACCCTTTTCATTTCATCAATTGTGGGTAAAAAAAAGGTCATCAACCACTACCCTACACATACCCATCATATTGCCACTTTTTGGCCCATCATGAACTTACACATACCCTAAAATTTGGGGAACACATTCAAAAAATTATATGGTAGAGCAAGAACATAAGATAATTGATGGTAGAATCTAGGAGAAGTTCCAAGAAATAAATAGAAGAGATATTCTAGATAATGTGGCTATGGATACTACTAACCATTTCATAAGAAAACATAAACACTTCCATGAAGATTTGGAGATGGATGAACAGGGACTAATTCATGCCACAAAAAAGGGACTACCAATGCTATTTGAAGACAAAGGAAAATTTAAAGAAAAGGAAAGGTGGATTAAGGAATGTGAGTCGATGCTGCAAAAGATTCTGGAGATGGCTACAGGAAATGATTCAACACTAGACAAGGCTTGTGAGCAAAATGAGAGGATGGTGAAAATGGAGATATCAATCTAGAATGTGCTAGGAGATTCTAACACACATGAGTGATAGGATTACTTGGATCATCTGTCAAAATTTCATGTGTGGCTAAATAGAGCCTAATTTATAGTTTTATTTATTGCTATTAAGCATAGGACATTTTTGAAAGGACATGTCCTTTCACAATTTTGATATATTTATATTTGTTTCATAGTGTCAAAATAGATATAGGAAAATAGAAGAAGTATACAATATATAGTTTTCAATCATGTTTTCATAAAAAAGGACCAAGATGTACATGTAAATTTTGGAGTTAATGGAAAATTTCTGATTTGGTGGCTCTATGTTGGTATCAATTGTTTGTTAAGTTAATTGAAGATATTATCAGTTTGTCTCCACATTTAATATTTCTCTATTGTTTAAATTGATATATCAAGCATATTTTCAATTTATCAATGCACATTTGCTGCATCTATGTGGCATAATTAATTGGGTCTTTCAAGTAAGGATTAAAAACCTCTTGATTATTCACAGCAACTTAGAATCATTATTTTGGATTATTAAAGATGAATCTAATAATTACATTCCTTGCTATTTATACAAGTTATAAACATAGAAGTGCCAAACAGTTAGAAATATTGCCAGTTATAAGTGACTTAACTCTGATTTTGATTTGACTCCATATACCCTACAGAGCACTGGTCCCCCACATTCCATCATTTAGATTTATTTCATTTTAAATATTTTGCATTTGTTAACTGAACATATTATGATTAACCTTGATATTGCTTATACAATCTATGCCTAAATAAGAATTCATTTATTCACTCCCACTTGCCATTGTGGATAAATTGCTTTAGGGAATAAACATAGTTTAAATTTGCTCCATTCATATAGGTGTACCTACCTAGGTCTGGTAGTACCTAAAGAGAAGAAGATTCAATTGCAATAATTGGTCTTGTACATTAGCCAAAAACATTGTGAGAGCTTGGCAACCTCTCATGGTTCAAACCTGCATTTTTGAGACCTAACTAGTCCCTCACTCACTACATTCCCCATAAGACTATCGAAGAGGTGCAAACTATGATGATCAATAGTTCTTTTTATGGCATGCATCGTGGGACCCAAAGTTTTTTGAACATTTGATTAGAAGTCAGAAATATTTCTTAAATTAGGCTAAGGAAGGAAACTGGAAGTTTCATTCCCAAAGTCTAAACAAAAGCATCTTCAAGAGGCCATTTCCAATATTCTCAGTTACCTACCTTGGTACCTAAGAGGAGAAGACTTATAGGCTCTATATCACCTATAAGGAGCAATAGAGTACGAAGCAAGAGGCCAATATCTAGATCCTTATCTACTCCACCCGGAGGTTCAACCTTCCAACTTAGAATACCTGTATGCCTAATTCATATCAATATTTTCTCTATGGCTCATGTACCTCCTCTTGCTCCTATAAATTTCATAACCTATGATAGTAATAGTTTGCTACGACCACCCACAACCCCAGATGCAAGGCTTGCCATACCCGCTAATGCCCTATCCCAAAATTTTCTGGAGAAGACTTCAAATCCCATTCTGAACACCTTCAAGATATAGCAGAGGTATGTAGGGTACATAATATAGCACATTAGAATATTTCCTTGATGTTGTTAGCTGCCTCTTTCAAAGGAAAGGCCCAAGATTGGTATTGATCTTTGGCCTCGAGCTCTATCATCTCCTGGGATTAGCTCAGAGAAAGGTTGTTCGAACACTTCTCAAAGAAAAGAGATTTTTCTTCATTGTTGCAACAACTAATCACAATCAAGAGAGCTCCACAAGAGGCCATGAGCGATTTTAACACTAGGTTTCACAAGACCTGGCAAAGGATCCCAATGACCGCTCTACCCCAAGCTATGATGGTGTTCATGTTTTATTTGAAGGCTCTCAATTCAGACATCGTAGTAATGATAACATCCATGGGAGAGGATATCTTTCCTAACACATATGAGTTGGATTTGCATGCAAAAAATAGTCTAATTGATGCTAGGAATCTTCCACCATGACCTTCCATGCCTATATTTGTAGAAATATTTATTGGTCCTTGAGAAGAAGCCACTCTAAGCACTTCTACTATGCAATTGATGACAACTATGTTGTAGTCTATGTACGTGTATCCCACCACCCAAAAAAGCATTTTGGGATCTTCCTAAATCATAATGGAAATCAATGACATGAAGTCTTATGCAGACTTTCACCAATGAGTTGGCCATTATCAAATGATAGCAATCAACAACTCTGAAGTAGACCACACAAGCCTATAATGGAGGAAAGCCATATTTTCAAGAATCCATATCGGGGATCCTCTAGAGGAGGAGGTCAACAAATGATGTCTTCAAACCAAATAGTTTTGGTAAACATGCCACTACATATGGTCAAAGACAACTCGAGTAAAGAGTTAATTCCAAGCCAAAACAATTTGGCAAAAGATGAGAAAGTATTGTGCTTCCCATGCAACAATAGTCATATGCCCTGAAATTGTCCAAAGGGAAATATGCAATAGAAGATAACGAAACAAAGAAGTAAGGGTGTGCTCCCAAATGTCGAAGAATATGAGTCCTCCAAAATGGAAAATGCTCATTTCAAAGTGCAAATGCAAGGAATTTCTTTGGAGCAAGAGCTAGATATTGCACCCGACCAAGTGCTCTTTTCATGGATGGAAGAAGAAGATGCAGTGTTCATGAATGAAGCTCCGACGACTAGTGCCCCACAAGTACAGTTAGATTACAACACAAGATCCAAAAAAAGGCTCATGGGAGAATGTGTGCAACAAGCCCTACCATTTCCTTAGCCACATCAACCACCACTGCAAGAAAAGTAGGCTCCATTGCGAGGCATTAGACCTATTATGCAACCCCATAATCCATTGTTTCCAAAGAAGGAGGTGAACAAGGCACCAAGCCCAGTCATGATGAAATTTTTTCTTCCAAAAATGAGAGAAATACCATCGTTCAAGCCAAAGACCCAACTAATTTGAATGGTTAATGTGGTGGAACAATTGAAGAAGGAACCTACCAATGTATCTTTTTGGAACATCATATCTATTCCTGAACAAAATAAATTGTTTTGGGAAGCATTAAAGAAAGAACAAAAAATACCACAGATAGACACAACTCTATCATGTAGCCAAAGCAAAGACTAGGGATCCACTTCATCCCCTCAAGCTCCAAAAGCAACAACTTATGCGAATGATGTGGGCAATGCAAAAGAGAAGAGGTAAGCAATCCAAAGTCCACACCTTTATTTTTAACACTTATTGTGGGAGATAAGCTTTTGCATAATAATATGATTAATTTAGGGGCTATCACAACTATCATGACAAAACAAGTGGCCAATGCCTTGAAACTTAAGTACGAACCCCTTGAGAAAGGAATCAAGCAACTAGATGGGAAGAAGTTCTGACCTTGGTTGGATAAAAGATTTATCTTTGACCCTCTTCTCATGTCCAATCCAAATAGTCACACAAGAAATAGTAGTGATAGGCATTCCCTTGGTCTTCAAAATGTTTCTTTCGAGAGATTTTAGTACAAATCTTGGCAGATACTTAGCACTCAACTGGTCCCACCTAATATTGAGAACCAAGCATAAGGAAAAGATGAAGATTCTATCTAAATCTTTGCATCTCAAACACATTGCAGACAATGTAGTCCTATGATTTGAACCAACGCATACCTCCATCTCTCAGTAGGAGAGATATTGAGTAGAAATGATAGAATATATAGAAGATACAAGTGAGCAGACTCCTGAAGAAGAGGTGTTACTCAGCCAATTCATTGACTCTAATCCAGTTAACAACTTTCATGGAAAAAGGCTAGGAACCTATGTGATTTTCGATGATGATCAGTTCTTTCTGAAATTAATGAAAGATCGCAAGGAATATGATGATCTAGGTGATAATTGTCTATAGACCCTATATTTTGATGGTACCAAGTGTAAAGCTAGCTCTGGAGTGGGTGTCCAACTAGTATCTTTGATGGGATCATAGACCCTCAAAGCTTACCATTTTTGGTTCTCATGCTCAAAAAATGACATTGAATATGAGGCATTGGTCCATGGTTTGATCCTTGTAGAATTAATGTGTGTAAAGAGAGTAGAAGCTTTCAAAGATTCAGAGTTAGTGGTGAGCCAGGTCCGTGGGAAAGCAATTGTAAAAAACATGAGAATGAAGTCATATAGACAGTATATTTGGGACTTGATTGAGGGCTTTGAAGCCTTCAACATACAAGTTATTCCCTGATTTAAAAATAGTGTCGATGATCTGATAGCTTCTATCAGTTCACAATTTGAACCAATTTTTTATTCAACCAAGTAGAATGCAGTGCAAGTCATCGTTCGACCCTTAATTCCTGACAATGATCAAAATTGGAAAAAAATTTATGATGACATTTAGATTGTTTCCTTCATATAGAAAGGAGGAGCGACTTCCAACTATTCAAGACCAGAAGTGGAATTTCCTGAAGAATAGGTCATCCAATTAAAAGGGAACAAGCTTCCTTGAGGATTAATTTCTCTCGAGAATCTCTTTGATTGTGAAGATGTGAGAAATGAAAAGCAAAGGTTCACTATGGATGCTAGCGACTATGAAGAGCTTGATGTCAGAAACAATAGAAAGTTAAAAGTCAAAAGGGAAGTTCCCCACAAGGAAAATAAAAGACTGAAGGATCAATGTTTCAAATATGACAGAGTTATTTCCTAGACCTATGATGATCTTAAAGGGTATGAGTCGGGTATAATTCAACATACCATTGACTTGGCTAAAGGATTTAAACCCGTCTGACAAAAGAAAAGTCTACTCAATATGAAGGTCAATGCATTGATGGCACAAGAGCTCACCAAATTATGTCAAGAATCATATATCTGATCAAAAATTCCACTTGGGTGTCAAATATGGTACTAGTCCGAAAAAGGAATGGAGATATTATGCTTTGTGTCCATCTTTGAGATATGAATAAAGCCTCACTAAAATACCATTACCCCTTGCCATTGATGGAGAAAATCATGTAGACTATGGCCGGATTAGAGATTTTTTCATTGCTTGATGGTTTTTCAGGCTATAACCAAATATATATAAAGGAAACCAAACAACATAAGACAATGTTTACCACTAAGTGGGGAATGTTTATATACTCAAAAATGTTGTTCAAACTTTTGAATGCTGGTGGAAATTTTAAACGAGCAATGGATATTGCTTTCAAGGGATTGATTGACTTGATTATCTTAATATATTTGGATGACCTAATGGTCTTTTCAAATTCAAAAAATGATTACTTTGATCATCTAGAGAAGGTTTTCCAAAAATTCCAATAGTTCAAGATTTCTTTGAATACCAAAAAATGTATTTTTGGAGTGCCTCAAGGAAAGTTACTTGGCTTTGTAGTATCTAAGGAGGGAATAGCAATAGACCCCAAAAGGGTTAGATCTATAATGGAATTACCCTTGCTAACTAGTGAACCATAAAGGACTGCAATCTTTTCTAGGGAAGATCAATTATGTCAATAGATTCATATTAGATTTCATAGGCATTGCGAGACCAATTATGTTGATGCTTATGAAAAACCTAATTTTCAAATGGACCCCCAAATGAAAAGTGGTTTTTGAGTAGCTAAATATTTCCATCTCTGCTACCTTGGTATTAGTCAACCATGATTTTTCCAAAGACTTTATACTCTATATGTATAGTGGCCAACATAGCATAGATTTGATGCTCACTCAAAAGTGCGAGGAGGACAATGGAGAGCATCCTATTGCATTCCACTCAAGGACCCTTAAAAGTTATGAAGCTAGGTGTAATTTTGTAGAAAAGTAGGATTTTAACATTGTTAAAAGCTGAAAGAAGTTCTGACTCTTGGTGTCGTCCAATAAGATAACTATTCTCATGGCACATCCTAGTGTGCGAGAATATATCATAGAAGTTGAGATAATAGAAAAGAGGGAAAATTGGATCTCTAAGATCCTAGAATATGATGTGGACATTAGATCAACCAAGCTGGTTTAGGGAAGAGGTATGTGCGAATACATTGTATAGGAATCAAGTCTTGTAGTTGAAGAAGAGACCGATCAGGTCTACTTGAACCAATTTGAGTCTGACAAATCTTGGGTGGTTGATTGGACACATTATATACAAAACGGGTACTACCCAACCAACATTCCATCCCATAAAAGGTGATATATTGATTGCAAGACACTAGGTATGTATTAATTGAGGGTATATTATTTAAGAGAAATTATGATGGTGTATTAATCTGATGTTTAGACAAGATGAGGTGGAAAGAGTTCTCAATGAATTCCATTGTAGTCATGAGGGTGAATTTTTTTGTGCCAATATTACAACTTTAAAGATAATGCAAGCAAGATATTATTGGCTCTCTATGTTTGCAAAAGCACATCATCTTGGTGCAAAAGTGTACCTAGTGCCAATTTTTTGTTGAAAAAAGAAAGAATGTCACTTTTCCCTTGAGCCCAATTATAACTGACGAACCCTTTGCTCAATGGGGTTTGTATTTTATCAGAAGGATAAATCCTATTTCTAGCATCGAACACAAGTGGATCCTCACAATGATCAACTACTTCACAAGGTGAATGGAAGTTGTAGCCCTAAAAATTCCATAGAGGGGGGAATTTTTAATTTACTTGAAGAGCTAGTAGCCAGATTTGGCCCTCACAAGACTATCATATTTGAAAATGCCTAAGCTTTTGTAGGATTAGGGATGTCAAATTTTTCTACGAGACATGTGATTTTCCTTAAAACTTCATTGAATTACTACCTACAAGGAAATAGGTTAATAGAGTCAACCAACAAAAACCTAATTAGGTTAATCAAGTGCATTGGGTTGGAACAACAAAGGGATTGGCACACGTATCTGCGAGTTGATCTATGGGTGGACCAGATTACTCCCAAGAAAATTATGAAGACCTCCCCTTATGAATTGGTGTACAAAAAAGAGGTAGTGTTACCCATTTCCATAGAAATTCCTTCCTTACAACTACTAAAAGCCCTAGAAATTGAAGAAAGAGGCAGAATGAAGGTACAATAGGTGGAACTCCTCAAACTAGAGGAAAATAGAGAAAAATATTATGGATCCATTATCAACAATCAAAAAATAGTAAAGTGATGGTTCAAAACAAAGACCTATAACCTAGAATTCAAAGAGGAGAGCCTAGTGCTAAAGTATGATGAACGTACTACAAAACTAGAGCAACACACAAAATTTGAAGTGATATGGAAGGGAGCCTTCTAAATCAGCACATGCAAGGAAAAGAATGCATAAGAACTTGAAGATATAAAAGGAAATGCTCTTGATATACTGGTGAGCGGTATTTATCTGATGTTATTCCATTAAAATATAGAGTTCTTTAAAGATTTTAATAGTTATGTACCATATGTAAAAAAATTGTAAATACGTTTTAAATTTTGAGAATAAGCCATTCAAGAATAACACAGAAGAAGCGAAAAGTTTGTATTATATTATATTCATCAAAAATTTACAATGTAATACAAGGCCTGAGGGTCTCTCAAGTAAACCCAAAAAAGAGTTATAGAGAAAAAAGATGTAAAAAGGAGGTAACGTGCAAAAAATAGTAAAGAAAAGCCTTCAACTGTTGTCTAGGAAGCCAAAAGGGCTCATTATCGAGTTCTTCTTTTTCTTCTTCTTCTTGTCTATCAAGGTGCAGAAAGAGGCTGAGCACACAACACACATGGTCTCCACATGATGTAGACCCAAGTCCTACTCACCATGGCTCTGTACTGGAAACTCAAAGTGCTTCCTCCAGGAAAGCCCCAAAACATGCTTCATGTTGTACTCCTATAGTAGATAGGTGGCCACCGGTTGAGAAGAGCACCAGTGTGCCTCAAGGTCCATGGTGTGAAAGTTAGAAAGGAAGGGAAACTAGGGTATGTCTATCCCAAATTCCATGTGCCTGTGGAAATCCATGGCGCTTGAGATACGAATACCAGGGATGACCACTTGCACTATCTCTCCAAGCCCTTCCATTAGTGCAGCATCAAATATATGGTGGTACAATTCAATTATCATGGGTTTTTCCATGTTTAGGTCAAGCAGTGAGGCCACAAAGCAAGAAAGGACATTACAGTTGCTCTAGAGCTGGTTCTTGTCATTAATGGTCCTGGCCAACTACTCACCTGAATGCAACCAAGGAAATCCAATCACATTTCTTCATCAGACACTTAATTCGGTCACTAGTGACCTCTCCCACAAGGCAATATTGTGGCCTCCATGGGAGGAGCTGAATACGAGTGTCTATGCTAGCAGAAATTTTGAGAGAGTAGCGAATTGTGGTGGAATGGGAGATAGTGGAAAGCTTGCTAAACTTAAGATGCTATATTGTCAAATTAATATTGCATAAGGTGGCTTAGCTATATATAGAAAAGTTAATCTAGCAAACCTAACCAATGAAAGATCCATTTTTGGCTAGATGGAAATGGGAAAATATCAAAGGAAAATGGAGGAAGGTAGACAAATCATATGGAGAATCTTACAGAATTTCTTGAGAAATAAATTTGGGCATTGGGAGTAAATGCTCGCGTATGCTAATTGTTGATGTGTGTCCTTTGCCATCATTAGCACCAACCAACTTACTAATGAGAAAATACATGGATTAATGCACTAAGCTCTAAAAAATCAATGGTCACATCTTTTCAAGGGTGCCTTGCACCGCTTTAGCATGTTTCACATAGAGAAAATCACGTGCTTTAATGCAATGAGTTTATTTGTAAAAGAGGTGGTGGGGAGAATGTACTAATTCCATTCTCACTACATTTTTGGAATTCTAAAGGGGTATAGATCTCAAATCCACACATATCACCTCAGTGGTAGCATTTAATGGACCAATAATAACATCTAGCCTTAACTACATGTACAAGCAAGGAAATTAATTGCAGCCAAAATTAGGTTTTTCTAAGGAAGCAAAAGGTAAGTGGTAATTTTTTTTAAGGAAATTCTCTACAACTTCCTGATACAGCCATGGCAGAACCATCAACCTCTGGTAGAAAAGCTATAGTTTCAAGCAAAAGGATTGGTTATGCTAATATTTTTGGGTGAAACTTATTTGCCAATGCCTCAGCACTTGAGGAACAACCCTTCAAATTTTCTAAGAAGGTGCTACCTAATAAACACATCCTAAGAGAGGCAGTGCAAGATATTGTTGACAATGTTTTTGACCCAAGGTTATCAGCTAACCCTAAAAGTTTGAGGGAGGGTGGATTTCAAAGGATGGTAGAGCATGGACCATTAGAGGGTTTTGCATTTTAGATCTAGAATTATGGTCTACCTCAATTCATACTACCTATTGTACATCCATTCCTAGAGTTGGTCAACTCATGTGCCAAAATATTTAACAAAAGGACAAAATCTATTGAGGGTGACAAGATCAAAGTTACTATTTTAGCATGAGCCATACATGATATGTTGTGTATCCCTATGACCTGGGGTGCTGAAAATTTTGATCAAGAAAAGATGGACATCTTCGGGGAAGAAATGGCCAAGGAAACAATTTTTTATGATGATGAAGAAAAGGAACGGAAGGAGAGAGGTCATCTCCTCTTTCCTCTTTCATGTAGGAAATTCAAGGACACACAGTCTATGTTCTTGATGTTGGCCTAGGTTTTTGACCTTGATAATGATGAGGAGGTCAGTCCTTTTCAAATTTTCCTAGCTTTTGCACTCAAAAGGGAAAAAAACCAAAGGTACTATGATTTTGCTAAGGTGATAGCCAAAAACATGCTAGAATAGCTAAAGAATTATAGTATCGAGTCAAAATTTAGGTATTCTTCTTTCTTGGCTCATTTAATTTTGCATCAAAATTCTGAGCAGTTGGAGAGGAATATACCAGTGTCTAATTTGGATGTAAGGGGTTGTCTTTAGCCAGTTTCTATGTGGACCCATGTGCTTTCAAAATAAGGGGATTATTACTAGTTTGTAGATCATTTTCTAAGGCCAGTGCTTCAAGATTTGTTGCCATTCCCTATTGGCCATTTCCCTCCTAAGATCATACAATGGATGGAAAATCCGCCGACCCCAATGGATTATTTCCTAGGTGAGGATTTCACATTTATCATATTTCATGGTTTTTTCGAGGATCCTTTCCAACTCCCCAGATCTATAACAAATGATTTTTTTTTCACTTGAGTCATGCCATCAGACAACCATTGTCGACAACATCTATGGTGCCAGAAGAAACAAAAAAAAGATATATTCACTTCCCCTCTCAATTGCTAATAGTTAGGTAATACTGAGCAAGTGGAAGGCTGAGGGAAAGCTCACAAATCTATTGGTGGCCTTAGGCTTATCTCTCATTTGTGACAAGTGGGACTATAACTCGATAAAGCACTTCATTTTGAAACATGAGAGTCTAGAATATTTTGAGAGAAGGAGAAATCCGACTCAAGAAAGTGTGTAGGTGAATATTGACTTGGCTCGCATTCCACTCAAGCAACCAAAATGGCTAATTTTCTATGAGTCAGAGGTGAAGTATCAGAGGAATGTGCCAATGGGAAAATCCTTCAACACACAGTTGAAGTGAAGGGGATCATTAAAAAGGAAAAAGGTAGACTCTTGGAGATTCTGACAAGAGATGAGATGCCTAGGTGCCCTATTCGGTAACTTTCAACCACACAATGAGGAGTTCGAGGACATTTATGATCAAAAGGCTAACTTTGACAATAACAATCCATAGACTAGACATGAAATTGATAAGGATCAAGTTCCACATCAGGCTTCTCGGCCTCAAGAATTTGATAGTTGGAGAGACTTGAGGAGAAGGGATTCACAAGCCACATCTTCCCCTAGTGCCTAAAATAAAGGAAAAAGGATCGGATGATCCCCAAGAGGGTCCACTGCAGTCGTCAAAGGCCAAGTTTTAGAAGGATCGACTATCAGAGGATTAGAACGTACTAGTTTTTGTCATGCAAAGAGAAGATGGGTCCAAGATCTACGTGCACCCAACACACCAACACGAGGGGAAGAAGAAGTGGAGTCTACCCTAAAAAAAAATTTAACTACTACATCCCAGGTAAGTTTTGCTAGCCCTTTCTTCTTCCTACTTCTGCATCTTTGGTTACTCCTCTGCCTCCTCCCATGGAAAGGAATCCTCTATCCTCAGACCCTAAGATGATAATCCTAAATACACCCCTGCCACTTTCAACAAATCTTCTGAAGCTACCCCATCTTTCGAATGTGCATCATTTGCTTTGGCTGCTATTGAATCTTTAATCACCCTATCAAAGGCCACAATTTAAATAGTCAAAACTTTCATGTTACCTATCACTCCCAACCCATTCACTTCTACAAAGACACCTCTACTTCAGCTCATTTATTTTTTCACCCTAACTGGTCTTTCCCCTACCCAATCTCAATTTGGTATCCCACCTTTTTCCATGATAATGCCCCCTTTAGCATCCTCGTATGATCATACATTTGAAATTTCTCCTTCCATCACCCCTTTTGGATTCCATCCTAGTGCTTCCATTGCAACATAGAGCATCGATGTCCCTTAGAGTCTCCAAGACCATTTCAATGCTACCAAGTAGGCCTAATAGACCAGAAAGAAAAAAATATTATTAGAAAATGCCAAGTTTCCCACCACCAAGAAGATTGAAGCTTGCTTCAATGAAGAGCGAAACTCTCTACTAATCACTACCGTGAAGTTTCTCATATCCAAGTATGAAGGACATATGCAAATGGAAGACTATGACATCAGAGCCATGGGTTTGGATTTGAACGCAAGTTGTCTGCATGAAAAAGTGGTCCTAGCTAAGGCCACTCAGAAGGTGGTATATGAAAACTACCAGAGGTTGGGCATAAAATTGAAGAAACTCAAGGAAGAGTTGATAAATGTGAAGGAAATAGTGAGCAGGTTGCTTAGTGAGATTCGATTCGGAGATGTCAAGATGACCCATGTAAGGAAAATTCAATGTCAGTAAAGGGAAACATCTAAGTTGCTTAGAGAATCTTAGAGTGAATAGGTTCAGCTTCATGCTGAAATTGAAAAATTGAAAAGTGAGTTGGTTGTTGAAAACCAAACAAATGTAGAACACTAGCATACTTAGGAAAATATGAAAAGAGAGTTGGATGGTGTTCGATCTCAAGCTTATGATGATCTTAAAAAGTTCCACATGTAAGTAGAGGATTCAAAATAGGAGATTAGAAGGCTAAGCTCAGAACTGATAAATGCCCTCAGAGAAATAAGTCAAATGGAGGAAAGTGCAAGAGTAAGAGAGGCTCAACTTAACTAGGAGTTAGCTACTGCAAGAGGATCTAGAACCCTCCCTGTGATAATGAAGAAGCTGATATATACACATTGGGAGTGGATCACAATTGTTATTTCCATTCTTGGGCCCGCTTTACAATTCTTAAGAGATGTTTGGGAATTGAATGTTAAGTTTGCTCGATTTCCAATCACTTTATGCAAACATGGTCACCTCGAGTGGTAGAATTTTAAAGCTTCATTTCCAAGTTGTGCATAGCCACTGATAAGGCCCTGAAAAGTGCAGGGATTCTTGATCGGAGGGTTACCTCCCTCAAATCTAATGAGATCATCAATTGTCACAAGGTAGTAGCAAAGTGCAAGGAGTGTCAGACAATGTTGAACAAGTGGATCAATGAAATAAAGAAGGATTTTAGCATCCTAGTCGACTTTGGGCTTCCCCCTCTTCTTTCACTGGATGGAGATGTGCTGATAGTTGAATAGGTCACAAACGTGATCTGACACAAGGTCCAAACTTCTACAGAACTCCCAGGTTCAAGTGAAACACCCATCGATGATGGTATTGAGTGTGAGATTTTTCCTCTTTCTCAACTCTACTATCACCTTGGAATGATTTCTTTCAAATGGGGATTTGTCTCTTTCAAATACGTTTTTGAGCTAGACCAAGCATACAGGATGATTTACACTCTCGTCCTACAGATTGACACATATTGGGAGGTGCAACATTCTGTTTTCCTCAAACTCCAAGAATTACTAGAGGCCTAGGTTCATGGCTCCATAAGTGAAGACCCCCTATGAGTCACAAGAACTGTAGAGCATTTTTTCCTTGATCATTTTGATTTTCAACTTTTATAATGTGTTCAGTTTCATATGTTCCCACAGTCAAGTAAAATTATTAGAAAGGTGCACAATATGCCATGTGGTGGCTATGCATCTTTTGTTTTTTTCCTTCCTTTTGGGAGAGATTCAAGACACATGTCAACTCGTCAGAGATTATCTCAAGGAGCTATATTCATGAGCTTGAAATTTTCCACCTGTTTGACATGTCATCTCTTCACTACGAGTAGATTACACTTCTTATGAAATGATATCTTTTGAGAGTTTGTCGAAGCTTGCTAGCCTTTTTCGTTTCTTGGTTTTCGGGATGGAATATTTGGCTTGGTGCCATTGGGTGATGTGATTGGTCAATTGGACCTTTTGCAAGGATTTTTTCTAGGATTTGATTGTTTATAGACTACTATCTTTGCTAAATATCTGAAAAGCATTAATGCGGCAATTAAGAATTGATGAGAAAATATTGTTGTGACCTAACTAAAGATCTATGATCAGATCGTGTGCTATCAAATTCCAACATCTGGTAGTAATTACTTTTGTGTTGTGGCAATGGTTTCCTCTTTCTATAGCTATAAAGGAGAGGTGGCAACAAAAAAAAGGGTTGGATTCCAAGTTTTAGTTTCCTTTGCTAAGGAAAAGTTTCTTTAGTTTTCTTAGGATATATAACTATTTTCAGGAGTAAAAGTTGTAGAACTACTTTTCTCAGACATGTTATATCTTTTAAAGCTCAAACTATTGTCAGATTGGCATCTGACCTCCATTTTAAAGTTTATTTGATATTTGAAGCATGAATTATCATGAAGAAATCTTTGAGACTGTGCATGTATGGACTTTATCAAGATTTCTTTCTTTATGCTTTTGTTCTGAATGATACACTATGTCAAGCTAAATTTGAGTAGTTTAAGTGGTTGATTTCCATTATGTATGCTTGTATGGTAGAATAATAACTTGTGAAAACTAGATTATGTTAGTGGACTTCTCTATTTTTCTGAAGGGTTGTTGTTTTATTAGGAGAGAGAGTTTATGCAATTTTTGAATTTTTTTTTGTCACCCTTAGAAATATTTATGTTTGATTGGACCTTAATGAACACTACCTTTGGAAAGATTTGAAAGTATACACTATGCTTTTTTTTAGCCTTTGTTTTTCATTCTCTTTCCAACAATGAAGGGTTGTGCCATTCTACATCTAATTATATCACTCATAGGAATGATTGGGTTTGAAATGTTGTAAAAGTGTTTGCGCATCACCATTTTTATGTTTTATGTTTACATTTCCTTCTACCCTTTTCTCCAAAGCCCAAAGAAGAGCTAGATTTCTATAAAAATCCTAGAGGTATTTAGTGAGGTGCAAATCAGTCCCCCACTCACTAAATTTCCCATAAGACTGTCAGAGAGGTACAAGCTTTGATGATGAACAAGTACTATATTGGTTTAGCTTTTAATCTCAAGAAAGAGAAATGGAAATTCCTATATGATTCCACCATAATAATTGTTGAGAGGATGCTTGATCAATTGAGCATGTAACACAATTATTCTAAGTGGAGGTATACATCTTTTTTGGTTCATTTGATTCTGGACTAGAACCCTAATTTTTTCAGCCATTTGGGATTACCACTCAATAGGTTTAGCGGTTTAGGTTTGCTGAAACTAGTTTTAGTATGGACCCATGTGCTTTCGAGCACATACGATTATTATTTGTTTACCAAATATTTCTTGAATCTGATGCTTCAAGATTTATCCCAAAATCCTTTGTAAGGGTTCCCACTTAGGTATCTGGAATGTATGTGGAATCATCAAGCCCCACTAAAATTTGTTATGGGGTTGGATTTCAATCTTATTAGATTTCATGGGTTTATAGGCGAATCTTTTTATTGTCTAGGTATGTGATGGCCAGTACTCTTCCCTGGATATATATATTGGCAATTTTCGATTGTGGATCTTAACTATGGCTTGGGAAGGAGGAAAAATTTCCTTCATGTAATTCCCCTTACTATTGGAAATAGAAAATTGAATCTTATAAAGAGGGAGAAGCGGTAGCTATTGATGAGAAATTTGGCCTATCTTGGCCTTAGGCTCATCTGTGATAAATGAAGGTACAATCCAAAAAATTACCTAAGTTTTTGACATGAGTTGTGCCCATACTAAGAAGAAAGATGAAATCTATCCATAGACAACTAAGATGCCTATGTAGATTTAGATCCCATACCATTTGTACAGTCTCCATGGCTTGCTTTCTATGTCACCATAGAAAAGTTCAACCCAAACTTTCAAATGGGAAAATATTTCAAGAAAAAACTAAGGAAGACGGGGTGGTACGAAAGGAAAGTGACTAATTTCAATAGATATTGGAAGGAGATAAAAAAAAGCATCTCCCTTGTTTGGTGCCATCCCCATCGATAAAGAATTTCAAGACAATTATGATAACTAGGTCTGATCTAGATGAAGAAACTGATTAGGATCCTGAACAAGGTGTGTCTAGGATGCCAACTCAGTGCCTCCATCAGCCAAAGCTAGGAAGGGGAAAGAAAAGGAATTAGTGTGAAATTATATTTTTGTAGTTCTCATCTTCCACTAGCATTCTGACAAAGGAAAAATCAGACTTGATGAGCTTCAAGGAAGTCTTTGATAGTTCAAAAATCCCAAGGTTCATTGGGTTTTGTTGGAAAAGTGTCTAGAGTAAACAGTGCCCCCTCTAAAGAGAAGGAGAATCCAAGACCTAGGTGGGAAAGGTTCTTCAAATAAGGAAGGAGAAGAAGTGGACTTTTCTCTATGAGTGTCTTCAATCACCACAATCTAGGTAAGTTTCATGCACACTATTCTTTCTTCCACTATACCATTATTAGCTACTACCCCCTCATCTCTAGAACATAATCCCCCATCCACCTATTTTGATCTTCTTATCCTTACCATACCCGCAACCATATTTACTAATGAGCCTCATATGGAAGCCTTGCATGTTGAACATGCGTCTTCCACTACAACTATAGTAGACACCTTAATCACTTTAGCTAAAGTGTGGGTTTCATTTTCAGAACCACCCATGCTACAAATTTCATGTCCATTTCTTTCTTTTGGGCATTTCCCACTATTTTCCACCATTGCACCTATCACTTCGATGAGTGCACTATATTCACAATATTTGTGAGGAATCCCACCCTTTTCATCAATAGCCTTCCCCTTTGCTCCTCTTTAAGCTCATATATCCAAGAGCACACCCTATGCCACTCTAAATGGCCTTCCTCCTAATGTTCCCTTTGCTACACAAAGTATTGAGTCCCCGCAGAATCTTCAGACTCAAATAGAATTAACCAAGTATTTCCAAAAGGAGAGAAAGCATAAGTGTTTGGAAAAGACCGTAGAAAATTTGAATTTCACAAGGTTGGAAGTGTGCTTTGATGAAGAGTGAAAGGTGGAATATTGTAGGCTCTTCTAGGGTTTAGAACCTAGAATGACAATCTTCACTCACTCTCATTCAAGAATAAACTCTAGAGATATAAATGCAAAGGAGAAAGATATCTTGCAATAGAGTTGTCCTAGGGGCTTAAATGTAAACTAATGAGGGGTTCACCACCAAGCTTGAGCTTGGAAAAATGTATGAAATGTAAGATCTAACGATTGAACTCAATGATGCAAGAAACATCACTAAATGAACTATAAATTCAAATAAATCAAAATAGAAAGCTATAAAATTATACTTAAGTGTGGACATAGAAACTTGTAGAGACTGGAAAAGTTGAATAACCTAAAATTTAGGCCTACTGGGACTCATTCACCAATCTAGGAAAATTAGTCCCAGATCAGTGTTTCTACATAGGAATAGATTTCTAGAAAAATGGTATCCAAAACTGAAAAAAAACTCAAAATTGACCTAAACTAGGACTCATTTGCCAATCTTACGGTTTTCTGGAATTTCAAAGTCTGAATCTATTCTTCAATGTCTTCTCTTTCTATTCCACTTTATCTTTGGATCTAAAACTCTGATTTCGAGGCTATAGGTGACTTTTTGGTGAATATTGACCTTTCAAATGGGGAGATAACTCCAACAATTTTCTCCAAGATTGTAACCTAATCTTCAATGATCCTTCAAGTCTTCAAAGCATCTAGGTCTGCAATTACACAAAGAGAGAAAGAGAAAAATAAATTATTGATTGTTAGGGAATATGGGTTTGCCTTGGTCAAACCCATTGTAGGTAATTAAAACAAATGATGAGATAATGAAATGAAGGCATGAAACATGAAACAAAGAACATAAATCATGGAAAATGATACCTTGAATGATGCCTTGTAAATAATGTCTTGTAAATATGCAACTCAACATGAAATGGATATGAAGGATGTAGATCTTGATCTTTACAATAGGTGTAGAGTAATGCTTGATCTTGGATCTTCAGTGCTACATCACAACACTAGCTCAATTACATGCTTGATGATTGATGTCCTTGACATGATGATGGATCTTGAATTGTTGCAAAAATTGATGAACTTTTCCCTTGAATGCCTTAGAAATGACCTTGAATACTCTCTTGATGATCTTGTAAATTCTTCGAATGTCTAACTCTTTCTTTCTTGACTTGATATCATGAATGCTTGATGAAATAATGATTTGATACCTCATTTATATTGCCAATCCATTCAATATCTCGTGTATTAGATCCCAAAGGCTAACATACATAAAATTTGAACTTAAAACACAATTTTTCCCACTCAAAAAACCTTGAAAATAGGCCAAATGGGACTCTTTCACCACTTAGCTAGGTGAATGGGTCCCACCTGGATGGGATTCATTCACCCAAAGTGGTGAATGGGTCCCACAAGGCCTATTTTGTTTGCTAAAGTGTCAGGGAGTGTGTAAATTAAGGTTATTTGTTGATATTGTCAGGTTTTTGATTGAAATATTCCTTGGGATGCATAATATAGGGTCTTAGGGGACTATTAATGATGATATTAAGGTCATAAATGCAAGAGGGCCAAAAATCCAATGTGAAATTGTAAATAAATACACTTTACAACACTAAATTAAGGAAAAATTAGGTCTATTTAGCTTAAAAATGACCAAAATCCCATGTGAATTTGTACAACACATTACAACACTAGATTAGGTCTTCAAAAACCACCTATAGTGGGACCTATTTTCCACTCTTGGTTAATGAGTCCAGTTTAGCTTTTCTAGAAATTCAAAGTCTAGATTTGTTCATCTTGGTTTGCTCAATCTATAGGTCCAAGTGTTTGGATCCAAAAATTTGATAATGGGGTTGTGGATGGCTTTTTATGAAGATGATGACCTAGCAATTAGGGAGGAAACTCTGAAAACCTTGTAATCTATCCCTCAATGATCTTCAAGTCTTCAAAGCACCTAGATCTATAATCACACAAAGAAAGAGAGAGAAAATGTTGATTGTTAGGGAATAGGGGTTTTCCATGGTCAAATCCCTTTTAGGTAATTAAACCAAAATGATGAAATAAGATAATGAAGCATGAACATGAAGTAATGCAATTAGAAACTTTCCATGATGATGGATCTTGAATTTCTGCCACAATTGATGAATTTTTTTTCCCTTGAATGTCTTAGAAATGATCTTGAATGCTATCTTGATGGCCTTGTGAAGACTTGAAATGCCTAGAACTAGTGCTTACCTGACTTCAGAACATGAATGTATGATTTTTCCTGGATGAAATGAGGATTTGAAAGCATTTTTTATATAGGAAATCCACCTAACAACCCATGTATTTGATCCCAAAGGCTGACATAGGAAAAATTTGAATTTAAAACCTAATTTTTCCTGCTCAAACTTTGGAAATAACTCAAATGGGACTCATTCGCTATCCTGGGTAAATGAGTCCCACTTGGATGGGACTCATTCACCCAAGGTGGCGAATGTGTCCCACATGGGCCATTTTTCTAGCTAAAGTGTTGGAGAATGCATAAATTGAGTTTATATGTTGATATTGTTGGGTTTTTTTTTATCAAATTAACCCTTGGGATGCACAATATGGGGTCATAGGGGCCTATTAATGATGATATAAAGGTCAAAAATGTAATAGGTCTCAAAATCCAATGTGAAAGTGTAAATAAATGCACTTTACAACACTAAATTAAGGCATAATTTAGTCTATTTAGCTTAGAAGGACCCTAATTTAGTTAAGTTAATTTAGCTTAAAAAGGGCCCAAGACCTAATGTGGATGCATACAAACACCTCACCACACTAGATCAAGGCAACATTAAGTCCAATTTATCATTAATTATTCCCAAATAAGGCAAGGGAAAAGGCATACTTTTTCGGTGGTAACATCTAGCCCCCACTTTAGTGGCAGGATGAACTTGCTTCAAACTCACACTAAAGTAGACATTCAAGAGGGGTCCAATCATAGCAATGTGGATGACAAAGATCAAAGGAGGTAGCCAAGCCCCTAGGATCCAAGATCCTATGTGAAACCAACATAAGCATGAAAGGACATGCACATGGTGCATAACATGTAGCATCAAGATACACAATCATGCAATGTCAAGAACTAAAATAAAGAAAAATGAGTGAAAATAAAAATGAAGTGGATCAAGCTTTGACTATTTGTCTGACATGATGCGGATTTGATCGAGGCTATTTTTCTAAAAAAGAAATGCACACTCACTTTGAGGCAACGAAACTTCAGGCTATCTGCCAGGTGAGAAGGCCTTAAAAGGTGAGAAACATACACTCATGGATGGTATGCACTCACACACACACAAGTGGCTATGGGTAAAGTCATGCCTCGATCGGGATTCTCACTCAAACCATACCAAATTTATACCCCCTGATAACTTTAATAAGGTGCCACAAAAATGAATTCCAAGCTTCATGAGACAAGGAAAATTTTGTATGCTTAAAAACTATGAACAAACAAGATGGCTCCATAGGAATTCAATGTATGTTATGCAAGGTGGCCATATAACGATTGTTGTAAATGTGAAAATAGTGTAAGGTATGTTCAAAGGGATTTTGTGTAGTTCATGCAAGGTATCTTATTAGGTGAAATTGTGCCTAATGTTTCCAAGAGAGGACAATTTGAAGAAATGTCATGCTCTTGGGGAAAATCAAGCTCAATGATACCACTAATGAGAGGACACATTGCAAGAAAAAATAAAAATCATGTAGTGAAACATGAGTGCCAATGTATGCCCCCAATTTAAAGAAGTTGATAACACCATTATGGTGAGAAATTTCTTTAAAGTAGAAGAATAAATGAGAGCTTATTTTGAAAGCCCTATTCCAAGTCATATTTTTTCGATAAACTACATCATGAAAAAGGTAGTATGTCAAATGCGAGCCAACTTAAGGCATGCTGTCCACATCCCAACTAGCCGAAATAGGCAACAACAAGTGACATACGAGGACACGGCTACCTAACCCCTTTCCCCCACTTAGTGTAGGATAAGGGTGAGCTAAATAGGATGAAAGTAAGTTAAAGTTAGAGGAATTAGGTACTTCAACACAACGAAGAGCACCACACTCCTTGAGATGTTGAATTTTGTTGTTTACAAACTTACATTCATTAGTCGAATGATCGTGAACTTTGTGATATGCACAAAATGAATTCTTATATTAAGATTTATTTTATGTTTTTGGAGGGAGAGTTATCAAATTATCTTGGAGGAGTCTTGACAAGATTCCTTCTTGATCAGTGGTAGAAGGTGTTTGTTTAGTTACGTAAGATGTCATATACACATTAAATAATAAGGCTTTAGATGAGAAGGGAGATAAAGATTGTAAACCTAGATCTTTCTCGAAAGACTATGGTATGTTAGTTTGCTTCATGTGTTCATTGTATCCATGTGTAGGAGGGAGATTGTATCCAAAGCCATAACAATATTTCAAGTCAAGTGAAGGGGGTTTGTGTTTCTGAGAAGGATTGGATTCTTCATGGGAGCAAAAAACCTTTATAAAGTTATGCTATGTCTCCCCATGATGGATGGGAGTTAGATATCCCCCATCACTATCATGGGTTAATGTTGTTAACATAGAACCAAGTTGAGCATATGAAACACAAGGTTTTTTTGGTTTAGGTTGTGATATTTCACAATCTCCCATAAAGGAACGTGTGAAACCCCTATCATTACTGGAACTTGTATCTAAAAAATGAATCATTTGTATATGACTCTTTGGAATTCAAGGGTGAGATTTCAGATTCTTTATTGAAATAAGGTGTAAAATCTAATGACCCCCAATTATCACTAAATATTTTAGTGTTGATATCAACTTGTATAGGCTCAAGGTTTGATCTCAAAATGGAAGTATTACAGGAGTTGGAAGTGTTGTGTTCATATTATTCATAGCCTCATTCATCTATGTCAATTGTGTATATCTTGTTGTTGTATTCAAATTTCATTGTACGGTGGACAGTAGAGTGGACTCCTTTCATAGCATGAATCTATGGTCTCCCTAGGACAAGATTTTATGAAAGGGGTCCTTGCATGATATGGATAGGGGTAGGCAACACTACAAGTCTGACCTCAATAGGTAATGTGATCATCCCTAGGGGTTTCCTATTAACATTATCAAAGCCATGAATATGAACATCATTAAGATGAATGAACCTTCCATGCCATTTTTTTCTAGGAGGTTCATGCTACAAACATTAATTTCTGCTCCATTGTCTATGAGAGTGCGCCTAATTGTAGTTTCATTAATGATCACCATTATCATCAAGGCTTCATTATTATTTTGAATCTTGAGTGAGGGTAATTCGTGTTTAGGGAATGTGATTTATAATTGTGTGGCTTGCATGGGTCGAAAGGAGGATGTTACATTGTTTGAATTCATATAAGATTAGATATCCTCCTGCTTTATTTGCAACATTTCTTGAAATAAACACTGTTATGTAGATGATGGTTGAATGAGTTGCCACACTAATATATTAGCATGAGTCTTTTTAAAGTCTTCAACACTAGGCACAATATGTTGAGGAAAAGGTAATGGAGTGGGAATGATTTGTGGTTTCCTATATGTTTGAGCAATTGTGTTATATCTTGGTTGCTGCATAACACTGTTTTTGTTGTGTCACCTTAAAGATTTTAGATCTCTAATTTTCTTCTTATGTGAGTCATTAATGGGAGGTGACTTAGGAAGCTCCCTAATTATAGGAGATCCAATTTGTGTTTTCATAACCTCAAGAATCTTGTCTTTATTTGCATGATTTCTTAGTGAAGAAGAGTCTAATGTCACTTCACCTAAGGAAGCCTCATTACATGTGTCAATGTTCAGATTTTCTTGCACCATGATATCCTCCCTAGGAGGAGAGTTGTTAGGAAAACTACAAATCAAATATTCTTGATGTTCAAAGGTAGGTTCTTCTAAAATGATTTCATTGCAAGTAGGGGAATGATCGATGGTTGAATTTTATTGCTCAATAAGGGTTTCTCTAGGTGAAGGGGGACAACTAAGATTCTCATGAAATTCATTGATTGTGTTTTCTAACATCAAAGTATCCTCTTCACAACCAGGAGAGATACTAGGAGAAGAACAAATGTTACTTTCATGGTTACCTATGGTTGTCTTGTCAATGTCTTGTCTACTAAGAGAGTTAAGAGGAGAGAAACAACTAGGATTTTTAAAACTCTCATTGATTGGTTCTTCTAACACCAAAATATATTCTTCACCAATAAGAGAGATATTAGGAGAAGAATGAATATGATTGTTAGGAATGTCCAAGGTTGTATTCTCTTTCACTAAAACACTCTCGTAGGGAGGGGATATGAAATTTTTCTTAGCATGTTTAGATATGTAAGACACTAACATTGTTTGAACTAAAATGAAAATCACTTGTAACCATTTCATGCAATGTTTCAGCAATGTAAGCAATGCATATCCAAAGATGCACAACACTTTTATCCAATGTATGCAAAACTCTAAGAATGCAAACAATGTATATGCCAAAAATGAAAAAAACTTTTACCAAACTTATGCAAAGTTTTATTAATAGAAAAATTGTGTATGCAAAAGTGAAAAGTACTTTTATGCATATTATACAAAATTTAAAAAATGTGAGCATCTTTCAAATCTAATGATGCTTTCTCTTAAATCTTTTTCAAAAATGACTACCCTAAATAGATGTTTTTGACCTAGATGCATAGAAGAAATGTTCCTAAAACTTTCCAAACTTATAGTATATGTTACTAGGAGGCTTAGGAAGCACAAAAATGAGGTTTTTGATGCTGTAATGGGCAGTTTAAAATCTGGAATGGGATTGATTCGCCCAAGGTGGTGAATGAGTCCCAAATAGGGTTTTTTTTCAAAAATTTCAAAAAATTTCAATTTATTTTAATGATTTTTATGTTGTATGACCTGAATACTAAATGCAAATGCAGTTTTCAGATGCTTTTTAATGATTTGAGATGCAAAAGTGCAATTTGTATGCACTTGCGCTAATGCAAAAATTTGGAACCCTAGAATTTCAATTAACTAATGCAAAATGCAATGCAATGTAAATGCAAGTTGATTCTAGGATGATGAAGAACTTGAAATTAGAAAATAAGGTATTCTAATTGTAAGTTCACCAAAATAGAATCAATGAAAATGGTGGATAGGTTGAATGGGATCAACTACTATCACAACCACTTCCAAAAAGATCCAACTCAAGGACAACCCTAGAGACCACAATACAAAAGAGATTGAAGTCTTGAAATAGGATTTTCTAGGGGTGTTCAATATGATTTAATGAGGGGTTCACCACCAAGTGTAAAATTGGAAAACATAAAATGTTGGAAAACACAGTGTCATGTGTAAAATAATGTTAATTTACTTAAGAAGATGAACAAACAACAATGAGAAGTTATGAAACTAGAATTGTGCACCCAAAATTTGAAGAGAGATGAAATGGAGCTCTAAAATCCTAAAAAATATGACTTTTTGACCTAGTGGGACTCATTTGACATTCAGGGTGAATTAGTCTTAGTTCTGGAAAACTACACTAGAGCAAGTTTTAGGAAAATGGGTATCCAAATCTGTAAAGATCTCTGAAAACCACCCATAGTGGGAGTGGAAAATGAGTCCAATTTGGCTTTTCTAGAAATTCAAAGTTTGGATCTACTCTTCTCGGTCTGCTCAATTTGTACCTCCAGGTGTTTGGATCTGAAACTATGATTACGGGGTTGTGGATGACTTTTTGTGAAGATGATGACCTAGAAATTAGGGAGGAAACTCTGACAACCTTGTAAAATATTCCTCAATAATCTTCAAGTCTTCAAAGCACCTAGATCTACAATCACAAAAAGAAAGAGAAAAAATGTTGATTGTTAGGGAATAGGGGTTTTCCTTGCTCAAACCTAGGCTTTTAGGTAATTAAACCAAAAAGATGAAATAAGATAATGAAGCATGAACATGAAGTAATGCAATTAGAATCTTTCCATGATGATGGATCTTGAATTTCTGCAACAATTGATGAAGAATTATACCCTTGAATTCCTTAGAAATGATCTTGAATGTTATCTTGATGACCTTGTGAAGACTTGAAATTCCTAACTAGTGCTTACTTGACTTGAGCACATGGATGTAAGATATTTCTTAGATGAAATGAGGATTTAAAGGCTTGTTTATTTAGGCAATCCACCTAACAACCAATGTATTTGATCCCAAAGGCCGACATAGGAAATTTTTGAATTTAAAACCTAGTATTTCCCACTCAAACTTTGAAAATATCTCAAATGGGACTCATTCACCATCCCAAGAGAATTATTCCCACTTGGATGGGACTCATTCTCCCAAGGTGGTGAATGTGTTACAGGTATGAGAAAGTTTTGGTGTTTTTGTCATTAATGTTGTCATTAATGTCAACATAGTTCAATATGTTGCAGATTGTACATGTATAGCTGAGATTTTGTTGAGATGTTGTGAGTACATGAAGCTATATTTATGGTGTTGCAGTTGTGTTGGTTTGATGAGTTTCCAAGTGCTTTTGAAAAAAATTAATAAAGAAGAGAACTCAGAGTGATGGATGTGTTCAGAAACTGCTCTAGTATGTGCTCCAAATTTCTCCTGTGTTGATCCTATGCTTGTACGGATATGGAGGGTTGATAATGGTGATCTAGTGGTAATATCTCTTGATTTTTAGCTTCTAGTTTAATGGTATGTGAAAGTTACATTCATCGGTATATGAACTATTCTAGTAGGGTTGCTCTTCTTTGGACTGGGAGAAATATTTTTTCTCTACAGTCATCGTTTGTTTCATTTCAGAGCTTGTAGATCTGGGATATGTCTTGTGAAGGTATTTTCTATGCTCTAGCAAAGGGGTTTAAAATTTTGTGATTTGGAAGTCATGTTTTAGGGTGATCCCATAATAGTGGTTTACAATTTTTTGCCAAACTGGACACTACAATTTTTATTTTTAACTAAATCTTCACATTCAGACACCTATAGCAGCTAAAGCATGAGGAAATTGAAGATGATGCAAACTAGAGTCTTATCACATTTTTTCTATAGATTCTAAAAATATTTTTTTCAAATTTTTTGGAATCAAATTGCACTTCTTTTTCCATCTCCCACAAAAATTGGTTTTTTTCAAAAAATAGCATTTTTAAAAAGTGACGCACACCGTATAACACATAACTTTTTTTCCATGAAGGATAAAATTCTAATTCTTTCAAATTTAGATTTGTAACTCCGATATCTAGTGCTTGCACTTGGTTAGATAGTTTTTTATTAAATATTTTTTCTTTAATCAAGTTTTGAAGTCAAACCAATGACAATTCAGACATTGTGCAACCGTATAAGGTATAACTTTTTTGTATTTATCAAAATTTTATTATTTTTTTGTTGGATCAAGGACTTCAATATCTGGTGCACTTATATTTTTCAATTTTTTTTGATAATCTGCTATTTTTCCACATGTGTAGAATAGAGACCTTCATTTTTGAGAAAAACCTATGTTTAATAAAACTGAAACCAAAACATATTAAAATTATATTCATTGGATAGCTCATTTTGAGGACTACTTGACTCCAATTGGGTTTGTGAAGATTCCCCCATTTTCATCCTCAACCTGAGTGTCAAAGCATAAAAAATTAGGTTTTTTGTGTGAACAAATTCAAAAATTAGGGAAAAGGGGGGTTCGCTAGAACCAAGGGGGTTCTAGCGAACCCCCTCAATATGCATTTTCCCTTTTGTTTTTTGGGCGGGAAATGTGGGCCCCATGATTGATGGGTTTGGTCGAACCCCTTTATGGTTCGGTCGAACTTGTAGGTTCATTCGAACCCCTAAAACCAATTTTTTTGCCATGGGCCATTTTTTTTCAGTTTTCCTTCCTCCATCAAATTGTAAACCACTATTGTGGCTTCACCCTTCAATGTGTTAGTGTGAGTATGTATAGTTCGGTTGGACTAGTGGAAGGTGTTCAGTGTTTGAAGTATGTTGCATTTGTTGCAGATGTATCTAGAAGATTCTGAGATGTATTCCCATGCTTAATGAAGCATATTGTGGTGTCCACGTGTCATCTTCTTATTGGGAAGTGTGTACATCATTGTTCTTTTATGTTTTAATTAGGTTTGGCTGACCTAGTGTTTACACTTCATTCAGAGAATAAAATTTAGTTAAGTGTGTGATTGATTCAAGATAATATTTTTTGATCTTGGAAATTTTTTTTACTGGTCCACTCTCATTCCTTTCAACCACGGGAATGTTGAGTCGTAGACCTAATTCAAATTTATGAAATGAGGTAATATTGGCCAACCTTGGAGAAAGTTTCTAAGGTTAAGGATGGTATAAAAGCAAGTCAAATTGTGAAGAGTTGTATGGCAGTGTGATGCAAAGTGACAAAAGTGAGCCACAAATCATAAGAGCAGAAGTGTGTATGTGTGAGTGAGTTGTGACAACAGCTCTTCATTGTGTTGGATTCCTAAAGGTAGTGAACTAAAGGTTTCTACAATCCTTATTCAAGTTGTGGATGTGCATTAATTGGTGGATATTTTGTTCTCTCTTGGATCTGTAGGGTAGTGAGCATCCCTATTGGATAGTTTTTCCCTTATTGGGTTTTCCACATAAAAATATGGTGTTCATTGTTTTGATTTAATTTTTGTTATTTGTGTTTCATGCTCTTACTTAATAATAGAATAGTGTGGTTGTGGAAATAATAAGTGTTGAAGTTTTAAGTTTGAATTTTGTAACAAATGATTCACTCCCCACTCTTAGTTGTTCCACGCCTCTTTAGCAATTGGTATCAGAGTTTTGATTCCTTGGCATAGAGCTTAATTGCTTAAGGAAGATCTGATGGTGCATAAGTTGGAAATCCCTATGTTCGATGGAACCAACTACAATGGATGGAAGGGATAGATGAAAGTATATATGATCTCTCTTGGTTTCAAGACCTGGAAGGCTGTTGAGATAAAGTATACACCTTCATCTGGTGGTCTATCTATTGCAGATGAGATTTATGCTTATGGAGAATATGAGAAGGAAAAATATGCTATTTGCAGTGGCTTTTCAAAAAATGAGCGAGCTAAAGTTCTTTCTTTGGATATTGCACATAAATTTTGGAAGAAGTTGGAAGAAATGTATGATGGAAATGAAAGAATGAAATTGACAAAGAAGCTGGTAGTAAAGTGCAGATTTGTAAATCTAAAAATGGAAGAAGGTGAAAAATTTACAAGTTTCTTTCAAAGGGTTGAACTGACTGAAAATGAAGTTCTAAATCGAGGAAAACTATTAGGTGAAGACATAATTGAGAAGATCCTGATCACCCTACTAGATTTCTATAGTGATAAGATCTCGGTGATTGAAGAAGTGTATGATCCTAAGAAGTACACTTTAGAACAGTTGTTGGAAACCTTGCAAGCATTATAGATGAGAAAGTTTCAAAAAGAAGACAAGATGGAAGAGAAGAAAAAAATGATATTTAAGGCAATGAAGATTGAAAATGAATTGGATAGTGATTGTGTTGATGAGTTGGAAGCAAACTTCACTAGGAAGTTGAAGAAAAGCACCAGAAATTATAAAGGTATGTTTCCCTTTAAATGTTTTAGTTGTTGTAATATTGGTCATTATGCTTCAAGATGTCTCAATAGAGCTGCACATAAGAAGAATAAGGATTATAAGTATACAGATAGAAAGGATGAGAATATAAGTATTTGTACTATGTTAAGAAGAAGAAAGAATTTATGATGATGAATTTGAGAATGAATTTGATGATAGTGGATTCTTATTCTTAGCTTTGGAAAGTAAATTTGTATCCACTAACTCTAGAAAATGTTTAAGCAAGAAGGCTCTAGAGAATTAAAAAAATAGGATGGAAGGTACTTTGGTTACTGCTTTTCATGCAAGATATGATGAAGACTATAGGGTAATTGATAGTGGATGTTCTAATCATATGAATGGAGATAAGAGTAAGTTCACTAAACTTGAGAGATATGATGGTGGTTGAGTTATGTTTGGTGATGATTCAAGAGCTAAGATTTGTGGGAAAGGTTCAATTCATTTTGATGGAGTGCATAGTATTGATGATATATATTATGTGAAGGGTTTGAGGCATAACCTTCTAAGTGTTGGTCAGATGTGTAGCAATGGTTTTAAAATTTTGTTTCAAAACAATACCTATGAAATCAGAAAAGGATCTAGAGATGGAGATATGATTGCTACTAGAAGAAGAACTCATGGAAACATCTATCAATCGAAGGGAGTTGATGGCCATTGTCTTGTATCTCAAATCAGTGAAAGTTGGTTATGGCATCGGAGAATGGGACATGTAAATTTTGATAACTTGGTCTAAATTAGTGCAAAGGAGATTTTTTGAGGGTTTCATAGAATCATAAGACTTTCTAATTCCATTTGTAGAATTTTTCAATTGGGAAAACAAACAAGATGCGGCTTTAAGGGAAAAAAAGCATTCTACTACTGGAATGTTGTAGTTAGTTTGCAGTGCTCCTCTGTGATTCACCCTGTTGGTTGGTCTGGTTTGTCAGTATCGTTGTGGTCTTGCTTGTTGGCATCATTTAGTGGACTGGTATTGCTTGGTATCTTGGTAATTAAAAATAAATAAAAATAAAAATAAATTCTTTTATGTAATTATGTGTTACGACAAAACAAAATTTTAAGGTGAAGACAAAATTAATATAAATATAGATGACTGTAGTAGGAAATAAATATATGAAATTAAGTGATCTTGCATGGAAAATGTTTAAGAAATAATTAATGAATCATAGGCAGTTGTAGTGGTGATTATGGGAAAATAGTTATTGCTCTTATTGATTAACCTTGTCATTTTCTTTCCCATTTTGGGCTTGGAGCCGATGGTTACTAGTCAACGCTTTCTTGAATTCCATGATACCTAACCAAAGTGGTCATCAAACATGAAGCCATTTTTAAATTCCATCTACAAACCAAGGTGGGTACTTTTACTTCCATTGATCCTCTTCTGTTGGCATGGGGGTCAAGTTCCTGATTCATAAGAATTGCAGAGCTGTGAATTTGGAGTGCAGAGCAAATCAGGAAAGACATTGTGGGATGATTTTGGAAAAACAACCAACCTTCCTCTCAGTCTTCATATCGAGCCACATATATAGATGATTTTTGAGTTATGTTGAGGGGAGGTGACAATGCAGTCATGGCAAAGATGTAGAAGAATTGGAAGCTGAAGCCAATAGGGTTATAGTGGGAATTGTTCTAGAGACCCATATAATTATTCACATCCATGATTAGGTCTAGATCATACTCTTCATCTCCAAGGATCTCATCATTAAGTCCAGTTTGAAACCCCATATGTTTGGATTGAGGAGGATATAGTACATGGAATGAAATAATTATTCAACCATCATCTTGTCATTGGAGGGAGATCATGCCTCAAGCTTGTCGGTAAAAAGGTCGGTATGGTCTGCTTTCTTTGTTTAGGAATTACTCGCAATGGATTTTTTCTTTTGATCTAGACTCTATTGTTTTTATGATTGCAAGTAATGTTGGTGTGTGTATCCTTCTATCATGGTATTTCATGATGTCATATTCCTTGAGGCCTATTTAGAATAGTTTTATTGCCTTATTCCTACATCCACTTTCTCAGGTATGTTTAGTAGGGTCCTTGTAATTGCCACATATGACAAATAGTGTCCATGTTCCTTTGATAGTACTAAATTTCTGCTATGGTTCTTCTCAGATGGTTTCATTTAGCATCACCTTTATTCTCTGTAAAACATTAGGGATGATGCAAGAAGTTGGGTACACAAAAAGCTCAAAAAGTGGAAGTGTTTTTGTTGTTTTTCAGAATTTGTCACACTTGGAATGAAAATTAGAGGCACTTACACAATGAATCTTTAAAAATTTATTAATATGAAATTTAGCATTTTGAATCTAGTTTCTAAATATGTAAATTATTCAAATACCTAGATTATAGAAATTAAATTTTGATACCTGGAACTATAAAAACCAATTTTTAAAAGTCCCTATTTTTTTACCATACCAAGCACACGTACGAACACCACTTTTTGACCCAAATAAAAGTATTTTTCTAATTACTTTTGGGAAAAGAGAGCTAACAACATGAAGATTGATGTGGAATTATTTTTTACATTTTGTTGAATATTTTTTTTATTGAATTTTTATTGGCCTTAATTGTTGTTGTTAAAAATCAACATGTACAGACAACATAATCAGACCTAAACTAAACATTTTTTGAATATTTTTTTTTCATTGTGTAGAGAATTTTCTAAGGTTTGATGCCATATAATTTTTTTCCAAGAAACTTAACCAAAAAAATGTTATTAAAAAACAAAAAAAGCCTAATATTTCAAGTTTAAGGACTAGTTTGCTTAGAAATTAATTAAAAAATAGAAAAAATAATCCAATATTAATAAAAATTATATATTTGGAAAGTATACATCATGTTCTTTAATGGGTTTTAATTTCATATATTGATTCATAAAAAAAGTCCATCAGCCATATTGCCAAAGTTGGACATTCTTCTTCAATCTGCCTTAGTTTTTTAGTTGCAGGTCAAAGGCTAAGGCTTGGGTTGCCCAGCCTTTCCCAAGCCTATAAACAAGGTTGCATGTGGGTTGGGAATTCAATTTTTAAATAACGTGTATGCGTTACTAGAATGTGCACACGTTACTAAAATGTGTACACATTATTTAAATGAAACGCATATGTGTTTCATAATGCATACATGTTATCTATTTACTTGTTGGGTAAAGGTAATGCATATGCGTTATGTAACGCATATGCATTCCTAGAATAGAATGTGTAGACACCGAAATTTGGTCTAAGCCTGTGACTTCAATATTCTTCATAATTTGTATTCTTTTATTGATTAAATAATGACAATTATTTAATTATTCTCTATAGTCTTCATTTCTTCTATTAATTAAATAATCTTAATTATTTAATTAAATCACACTTTTCTTTATTCTATCTGATTAATTAAATAAATGCTTTTTATTTAATTATGTTACTAATTAACCTTATCCTTCTTGTCAAATTAAATAAATTATTATTTAATTTACTCTTTATCATACTTCAACTATAAATAAATAAATTCTTTATTTATTTAATTATTCATTTAAATCCCTTCATCACTTAATTAAATAAATCTTATTTATTTAATTATTCTTCAAATATCAAATCTTGAATTAAATGAATTATTTAATTCATGAATTCTATTTTAACACATTCCTCTATATTTAGATAATTGTGCGAGTTATCTAAGTATTCACTTTTACTCAACTCAACATCTATTTAAAATCGCTCAGTTAACTCTTGATTTAATGTCTGAGTGGCATTCTCGAGTAATCTCTTCGTCAAATCATTCAATCATCCAGTTCTAACTCATTTGCATGTACATGAGGATTAATTAAATATTCTTATTTAATTAATTAAACCTTGTGCGTGCATTCGAACAAGAGTTGCTTTAATCTATCTTTATCTTCAAATGTCATGCAAAAATATTTCTTCTATTTTCGAATACCAAACTGGAAGATTAAATCATTTATTTAATCTTTAATTCTATTTCTAATTTATATCACCCATGTCACTACTGACAGTTATCATAATGCATGACTAATCATTCAATCTCAACCGTCCATTGATCTTTCAATCCTAGCCTATCGTTTGAATGATCAATTTTCTATAAATTGATATAGTTTCCATCATTCCAATCTCTCTCGAACCTCGCAAAATGTTATGACTTTTGAGAGCACTTATCTTGAATCTTCGATTTTTTGCTAAATCACTATCTTAGGCTATACTTGCACGACCTTACGAGAAATCTGAGGGCAATTATACTACTTCAAGCAAAATGGAGAAGGGCAATCGAGATGAATCATGGAAATACATACAAATTTGATAAGATTGTTTCAGTTTGCTTACGTTTTTACTTTCCTTTGTTCTTTGTTACTTAACTTAGATTGCATTAGAATCTTAGATTGCATTGCACGTTTAACTGTTTCTATTCTACACTTTCTAGACATTACATTTTGGTGAACCTGGCGTGAAGACACCATCTTCGCGTATTTGTAGACTTCTATTTTAATTTTTGCAAGTTTTTTATATGGAACGACGCATTAGCTTGACAAAATGCCACAATTGAAATTCACAAATGCATCAGTTTGACGAAGCGACGCAATTGACTTTCTAAACCACATCTGATACTAGAAACGATGCATTTGACAACTACTGACACATCTATAATTTTTGGAACTGCAACTAACTGGTAAAAACTAAGATGTAATTGTAGAGAAAATCAACACATCTGACTGGTTAAAAAAGTGACGCAATTGACTGGTAACCCCTTTGTTTCTATTTTCAGAAATCTAAAATTTTCAATTGATTTGTGTTACTAATATCGGATTTTTAGCGTGTGGGCATTATTATTTTTGGAGTTAACGAAGTTTTTTGCAGATCGATAGTCGAAGATCAATACGAAACTACTAACGAAATTTTCTACAGAATGCATGTTGAAGACCCTAGTTAAATTTTGAAATAGATTGTTTGGTAGTGTAGAAAATCTTTCATTTGGATTAAAATTAACAAGTTTCTACTGTGTTTGGTGCGAAAGCACAACTATAATTACCCTCACGATTTGGTACATCAAAGTATCCTCTCCCCTTGCATATCTGTGCAATCCTAGATGTAAGAGAAATAGTTACCAACTCTAGAACTTGGGCCTATTCTAGCAGGAATTAGTACTCACCCCAGGACTAGCACCCTGAACCCGAGGGACTTCCAGCCAGTATATAAAAGTGGGTTCTTGGGGAAAACCCAAGAATCACGAGTATGGTTCCGACGAGATGGATTTGAAAGGGGACTCTCACCATATGGATCATGCCCCACGAACGAAATTCCCGTACTAAATACCTTTTGTTTAGAGACCAACCTATTTGTGGTCATTGCTTGGTATAGTGCAAGGTACAGTATCATGCCTGAAGACACTCACTACTGATCCCCTTGAGTAGAGATAGTAGTTCTTGGGAGGTCATTTCCCAAAGAATTCAAAATTGGTGTGCTCGAAAGACGTTAATGAGCTGTGGAGGGGAGCCAATGCCACCAAATTTATAAGCTATCTGCTCTTGAGAAGGAAAGATGTTTATCACCAATCTGGGGTATTTCGGTGGGCTATACCAAGTATACAAACCCTAGGAATTTTGGCCTATTAGGATGTGCTTGTCTGTTATCAATTTAAATGTTCTTTGAGTCCAAATAAAAACTAAAAACACTTTGTCTCATGATTGTCTTAGTTTTCTAGAACTTGATCATAGAAAATGGAGACAGTTTTAAATCTCAAATCACTGAAATTGCACAGAGAGTCACAACTGTTCACCAGAAAGTCACAATTGGTTTTAGAGTCACATCTGTTTCACTCTGAGTTGCATCTATCATTTTTAGTTGCATCTGTTTCACCTAGAACTGCATCTGTCATTTTTAGATGCATCTATTAGGAGTAGAGTTGCATCTAATAGTTTAACCCATATATGGTATATTCTGGGTCGCAATTGTCATTTCAAGTTGCATCTATGAGAAACTTAACCACATCTATGAGAGTTAGACATTGAATTTTACCAGAGACATGCAATTGATCACCAGAAAATTGCAACTGTGAAATTTAACTGTAATAGTTAAACTGAACCACATCTGTGAAATCCTGTGACGCATTTTTCTGATTACAAAACTAGAATTCACAGTCACTGTCCAGTCAACACTGTCATACCAGTCTTTGATCTATCTTACTTTTACTTAGACAAAAACCTAAAATGATTTTCTCAATTTTGCATCCTTTAAGTCATAACCATAGTGGGTCTCATTTAGAGTTTGGTCTCATATTTGATTACATATTTCCTTTAGATCAAACTTCTAGGAAGGTCATTTTTTTTTACAAAGTTTAGGATAGATCCACCATCTACACTCTAGAAAGATCATAGCGTCAATGAAATCTGTCATTGAACCTAGTCCTATCATTTTATCCTTTGTCCTACAGAGAGTCCATCCTAGCTCATCAGTCTAGTTAGGAAACTCAACTTGTCTTTGATCCTCATCATACATTAGTTCCTTGACTTAACTAGATTCACACCTTGGTTAGACTTTAGGTAGTTGGTCCCTCTGTCTTAAGTTATAGAATTGATTACCTTAGAAGTTTACTTAGACTTTACACCTTTAGATCTTAGACTAGTGTCATCCTAGAACATTCCTTATTTTGCATTCAGAAAATCCCAAAAACATAGACTAGAGTCATACTGTCCATAGTCATAGTTTTGCATTCCTTGCATATTGAGCTTATCTTACATGGTTGAAACTAGGTCTAAAAGAAGAGAGAGAGAAAATATGTCAAACCTAAACGAGTTCATCAATCTATTTTCCTCAAGACCTCACAAGACTCTATTAGACAAATTCACCACTAGAAACACTCAAGGTCACATTACAACAAAAGACATAGAGGCTTCCGCACAAGACCCTAAGTTTACCTCTTTCATAGATGAGTACCTAGCAAATGATCATCAATGATACTTAGCCAAATTGCTAGCTGAAGGCGCTACCTTACCCCTAAGATTCAATATTAGCACCTTACAAACTCAATCTACCCAAGGGACAAACACAACGACTGCTAATACTACTATACCTCAGGTCAGCACAACTATGACATCTAGCACAACTACACAGAGTACGACAGTCCATACATCCGGCATGACATCGGGATTTAATTTCACTGTAGGGGCATCGTCATCCACTCCCTTTGGTCCTCTTGTTGGGAGTAAAAGGCCTAAAACATCAGCTTCTACACCAAATTTCACTGTCACGAATACCATACCACAACCAATGGCCATACCTCACGTCAGTACCATACAATAGTCAACAGCCATACCTAGTGTTCAGGTCACTAGTACTATACCACAGACTACACAAACAGGAGGCATTCCCTCATTCCATTATGGCAATTAGAATCCGTTCACCCAAATCGATAGTCAAAATACTCACACCGATTCCCAATCAGAATTCGTTCTCTCAGATCGGTGGTCATAATCCATTTACACAAATCCCAAGTCACCAACAATTTATACAGATTCCCAAACAGAATCCGTTCACACAGATCCTAGGTCAACACCAATTTATGCAGATTCCAGACCAGAACACATTTACCAACATTCTGAATCCAAATCCACCTCAAATACCAATGTTCAATCGAAACCCATCATGAGACTTTGGATTTTAGAATACGTACACGGATCTATATAATCCCCCTAGCACATCCTTGAACCAAGTTGACGTTTTACAAACACAAATGCAGGCACTACAAACTCAAATGGATAACATGTCGGTGTCAACTAAGAAATAATTTTCAACAAAGGACATATGCCCATTTCCCTTTGACAGATCATTGTACATGACCCCTTTCCCTCACAGGTATGGCATACTGAATCTCCCTAAGTACAATGGAAAACAGAATCCAATAGAACATATAAGGGAATTTTCTACCATATTCATAGATGTCGCTTATGACCCCACGTATCTTATGAGATTATTTCCAAGAAGTCTTGTAGGAATTGCACTAGACTGGTTTTCAGGTCTAGACTCTAGCATCAGATCTTGGGGTGAACTGGTTGAGAAATTTGTGGAGCAATTCTCCTTCAACATAGACCACGAGATAAATATCACAACCCTGTGTCACATGACACAAGATGAAGGTGAAACATTTATTGCTTTCTTCTAGAGGTGGAGGACTATAGCTAGTCGATGTCCTGTTGAGATACCTGAAAAATAAAAAGTTACTATGTTCCAGGAAAACCTTCATGCAAAACTACGGAGTAACTTAAGGGTACTTTGTTGTACATCTTTTTTGGAACTAGTGGAGAAAGAAGTGATAATAGAAAAGGATCTCATGGAAAAAGGTGAACTTAAGCCATCAACATCCAATAGAAATCCAATTGTACAAAACACCCCCGCTGACAGAAACATATTTTGGTCTCATAACAAAAATGTCACCAACGATGGGGTGGTTGATGCTAAAAGAGTACAAGTGGGACTGCTCATCACACTACAAGGACCTCACACTTTTTCCAACATGCTTAATGCTATCAATCAACCTCCTAACATGGTCCAAAATACTCAATGTCCACATCAACCTCCTAACATGGTCCAAAATACTCAACCTCTAACATGGTCATCACTCCCTTAGGGGAACCCATTGAGTCTGTATTCAAACAACTGTTATAACATAATCTTATCCAGCTGTAGGAACCAAGACAATACAATCCAAGACAATTTAAACCAGCTTGGTGGGATGATAATTCCTTTTGTGATTATCATCGAACTAAGGGACATAACCTACAAAATTGTTGACAACTAAAGAACAACATACATGATCTTGTCGAAAGGAGAATAATTGAAGTTGGTGGACAAAAACCAAAGTTGTCAAACACTGATCATCAGGTCTTTTCTGACCCATTACATGACCACAAGAAGGGAACTGCTCCCAGTTCAAGTACTAAGGCCAATATGTCAGCCAACTATGCGAGTATCAAGCATGATTATAACAATGGCAAAATCATTCATTACCTTCGTGCTGCTGATGAGAATATCAATACCATTACTATCAATACAAATCCTGAGTGTGCGGTCAATACTCATCGTACTAAGATCACTATCCAAGGCCCCCCATTGTAGCAAACACCATAGCCTTCCAAGTCACAATATAACCTACTTGACCAGTTGGGGAAGACCCCAGCCCAAATTTCAATCTTGGAATTGTTGCATATTTCTCCTAAACATCGATCTATCTTAGATAAAGCTTTACAAAACACTATAGTCCCCAATGATCTTGATGTCAATTGTTTCAAGGAACTGGTTGGCTATTTGACCAATAATCAACATGCCACATTTTCTAAATAGGACTATGCAACTGAAAAAACCAACCATAACGATCCTTTACATCTAGAAGTCCTTGTTGATGACACCAAGGTTAGATGAGTTTTGGTAGATGGAGGAGCAAGGTTAAATCTGTGTACCTTAAAACTAATTAAGGCATTAGGTTTCTTAGAAGCATGCATAGACGCAACCAAAAGTATTGTCATTAAAGCTTATGATGATGAGGAACAAAAATCAAAGGGGGTGGTAACACTTCCTATCAGAATTGGTCATGCGGTAATGGAGACAAAGTTCCAGGTCTTGGATATCACCCTTCCTTATAACCTTTTGCTAGGTAGACCATGGATTCATGCTATGAAGGTGGTCCCTTCCACATATCATGAGTGTCTTAAATTCCCTTACAATGGCACAAAAATCACTATAGATGGTGACCCAAATCCATTCCAATATTGCACCAATCTAAAAGAGATCCCCCACCGCCAAGTGCCGGTAAACCAAGAGTCTTCATCATCTAATTCATCTTCCTATGTTGATCCATCCACACTCACTCAAACATCTATTTCACCCTCAATTCCTACCACTCCTAGGGTTGAGATCCAAGACAAGGGTTGTGGATAGTATTACATGACGACATCTTATTGTGTTAGCCATTTGATCCCTCCTAAGACATATGGTTTACCTACATCAGATTGGGGACAATCTATGGTCACTATACATGTTCCTCCCACAGAAAATTTCATTAAATGGGGAGAATTAAGTAAAGAGGTCATAAATACAGAAGATATCACTTCCTGGCTGTATAGGGAAGATGATGAAGAACCTCTCTTACTTGCCTACATTCCTACAAATCTATATGGAAAGGGTTTCAAAATCATGCAAAGCAAAGGATATGATGGACATAGTGGTTTAGGCTTAAAGAAAGACAGGAGGATTGAACCAATATTTGTTTCTCAGTGGCCAAAAGGAGTGGGGCTAGGGTTTCAACTGATTCAGATTGGTGTTCCTAGTACCCCATCACCCTTACTCGAGGAAGTAAGTGCTTCAGATGATATTAAAACATCTCACGAACCATTGGAACAATATCACGATGACTCCCCTGACTCTAATGATTATGAGTGGGATTCCCTATCCTCTACCTCTTCCATGGACCTTGACAAGTTATTTGGGGAACTAGACTTAATGTTAAGTTCTGCACCAAATCTATTGAATTCCTATCCACCAAAGAAAATGACAAAGGAGGAGTGGTTTAAACACTACTATTGGGAATCACTTGATCCTACCTCCTGGCAACCCGATACATCTATTTCAGATAACCAAACCTTGGCATTAGGCCCACCTATACATCCACCTAGACCTAAACCTAAGAGCAAACAGGACTTAGTACAAGGCTTTTGTGACCATATGAATAACTCAATCCTTACCTTGACCCCATTAAACTTTGATAACTTTGATGATGACATTCCCTCAGTTTATCCCCAACTCATTGATTGGAACCAACAAGACACACCCGTCTTAGACATTTTTGAGAACGACGAAGCAATTGCTGAGTTCCCGGGATTACGTGAAGGCATACCTAATGGTGATCACAAGGTTGGTTTTACCATTGAATTGGACAATAAAGCATATTTTGGGGAATCTATTCAACCCTCTAGTCACAAAAATGAGAAAAAGAATAAACAAGATAAAAAGGATGAGTCTCTAGGTGAAAACCAAAAGGCACCTTTAGACAATGAAAAAGTTAAAAGAAAGGACACATCCAAAGGTGAAAACCTCTCTGAGGCACCTAAGGATGGAGGTTTGAACATTCTCCCTATTGCACAGGAAAATTCACCCATGCTAGTGGAAAAATCAGTAGAATTCAACATAGGTACCACAGAGAATCCTCGACTGGTTTATTTTGCAGCATCATTGACAACAGCAGAGCACCCAAAGTTCCACAACTTCTTTGCACAGAGATAGATAAATTTTTCCTGGTCATATGCAGACATGTCGGGGTTGGATCCTGAACTTGTTCTACAACACTTGCCTTTACAACTAGGTTTCAAGCCAATAAAACAGAAATTGAGAAAAATGCATCCACATATTGCTTTATTAGTGAAGGTAGAGCTCAAGAAACTATTAGACATTGGCTTCATAAGATCAATCGACTATGCCGATTGGATCTCCAATCTTGTACCAGTCACTAAACCAGTTGGGGGCATCCACATCTACATTGATTTTAGAGATATCAACAAGGCTTGTCCTAAGGATGACTTCCCTTTGCCTAACATAGACATGATAGTTGACATGACAGCAGGATATGAGATGTTATCCCTTATGGATGGATTTTCAGGTTATAACCAGATCAGAATTACAACTGAAGACCAACCTAAGATGGCTTTCACTTGTCCATGGGGAACATATTGCTAAAATGTTATGCCCTTTGGACTCAAGAATGCTAGAGCAACATATCAATGTGCCATGACTACTATCTTTCATGATCTAGTACACACTCTTATGGAGGATTATGTCGATGACCTTATTGTTAAATCCAAGACAAGGGCAGAACATTTACAAGTTTTAGACAAGATATTTCAAAGGTTGGAGAAGTATAAAGTGAGACTCAATCCCAAGAAATGTGTGTTTGGAGTCAAGTCAGGAAAGTTATTAGGCTATATCATTTCCAGATGAGGCATTGAAGTGGATCTAGCTAAGGTAAAAGCAATCATAGACATGCCTCCACCCACTAATATTAGTCAATTAAGGACACTACAAGGAAGACTGCAATCCATTAGAAGATTTATAGTGCAGTTAGTAGATAAGACACATCCTTTTCAACATCTACTGAAGAAAGGGGTAATGTTTGCATGGACAGCTAGGTGTGGAGAGGCTTTTCAACTAATTAAGGAAAATTTACTCACACCACTAGTCTTAATGCCACCTATTGAAGGATGACCATTGATTCTTTATATTACAACAACCCATTCATCACTCAGAGCATTGATTGCACAAAATGACAATGAAGGTCATGAAAGGGAAGTCTATTAAATTAGTCAGACTTTAGTAGGTTATGAGCTTAACTATAGTACTATTGAACGTACCTGTCTTGCAGTAGTATTTGCTACCCAAAAACTAAGGCACTATATGCTAAACCATCAAACAATGTTGATTTCCAAAATAGATCCTCTAAAATATCTTCTTAGCAAGGCAACATTAATAGGGCAACTAGCCAAATGGGTAATGATACTTAGTGAGTATGATATCTAGTATGTAGAAAGAAAGGCTATTAAAGGATAGGTCATTGTTGATCAGTTAGCCGACGCACCAATACAAGCAGATCATCCATTAGTTGTAGAATTTCCATATGATTTTATATTTAAAATTGACACCAACATAACATGGAAACTATACTTTGACGGCTCACATACAAATCATGGTTCAGGGGCTGGTATATTGTTTATCACACCACAAGTTGATTCCATCCCTAAGTCATTCAAGATTGCCTTCCCATGTACTAATAACATAGTAGAGTATGAAGCTCTAGTGACAGGGTTACACATGGCCGTCAAGTGGAAAATTAAGAATCTACAAGTATATGGCGATTCTCAACTAGTAATCAGACAGGTAAATGATGATTATGAGACTAAGGATGAGAAGTTTACTCCCTATAAATGCATGGCAGATAGCTTTAAAGAGTATTTTGACAAGGTCAAATTTCATTAGATACCTCATGTTTTAAATAGGGCAGCAGATGCTATGGCTACAATTACATCACTTCTCGACATTCCTAACAACGTGCCTAAGTTTGAGTTCTTGGTAGAACAACTGTTGGTCCTAGCCTACGATATCCCAGATTCTGAAATGGTGTGTGACATTGTTGGTCCTACTTCCCCATGGTACAAATAAATCTATGACTACCTTCATACCGAAGTCATACCCACTGGCCTATCAAACAACCAACATAAGACATTCCTTCTCAAGTTAGCCAAATACACCATCGTCGGAGACACCCTATATAGACGCGCCTTAGATAATACCCTATTGAGATGTCTTGACTCTACTGAAGCACAAGCAACCTTACGCGGGGTGCATGAGGGTATATGCGGTTCTCATTCTAGCGGTCCTACCTTAGCCAAAAAGATTATGAGATTGGGTTATTACTGGCCTACTATGGAAAAAGACTCATATGTCTTTGTAAAGAAATGTTGCCAATGCCAATTTCATGGAGACTTGATACATGCACCTGCATAGGAGCTCCATCCTATAACATCACCATGGCCCTTCACCCAATGGGGACTTGACCTCATAGGTAAGATCCACCCCACCTCATCTAATGGACACAAATTCATTATCACTACCACTAAGTATTTTATGAAGTGGATTGAAGCCATTCCTATGACATACATTACTGGCACACAGATTTCTAAATTTATCCTGAATTATATCATTTGTCGGTATGGTGTCCCTCAGTCCATAATTACTGATAATGGCCGCCCATTCAAGAATCAAGAAGTCTGCCATCTGTGTGATGAATTTCATATTCAACGTCACTTTTACACTCCATACTATCCACAAGGTAATGGCCAAGTAGAGGCATCTAACAAAACCATCATTAGAATCCTCAAGAAGACTGTCAATGATGCTGATCGGGACTGGCATTTATAGCTTAATCTTGCCTTATGGGCTTATCGAACAAGTATTTGTACTCCCACTAGTGCCACTCCCTATTCACTTGTATTTGGTTCCAAAGCTATTCTTCCTATTGAGGTCGAGATTCCTTCCCTAAGGGTATCCTTGAAAGGCCACATTGATGATGAAGAGTACCGAGTATCGAGACTCCATGAGCTAGAATTCCTAGATGAGTGAAGATAGAAGGCACTAGACCATCTCTAAGCATATCAGAATCACCTTCATCATAGCTATAATAGGAAGGTCTTGAACATAAACTTTGACATTGGTGACTTGGTTTTAATGGAGAACCCAAAGAATCAAGCAGAAAGAGATAAACCATGAAAGTTTGAACCAAACTAGTTAGGACCTTATATTGTCACAGAAGCTTTTGGATCAGGAGCGTACCAACTCTCTACTCCTGAAGGGGGACCATTGTCCTCGCCAATCAATAGTCTGCATCTGAAAAAGTTCTATGTATAGCTTCTGAGAGCCTTGTCTTAATTAGCAAAAATACAAAAAAAAAAATCAAAAATCAAAAAATCAAAAAAATCGTTACCAAGGTGAAAACCTGGCAAATAGGCGTCTTAACACCAAAAAAATAAATAGATAATCCAAAAAATAGTAAAGAAAAATAATTCATCCAATAGTGAAAACCACTTCGGTGGCACTTTGGATAGGTCCCATGGTGAAAACCTAGAAAACATGTGCCATGTGTACTTGACTCTACTCCTTTTTCTACTAATATTCTCATCTAGCACATCCCTGTACATAGTCCACTTCCTTGTACATAATCCACTACCTTGTACATAGTCCTTATCCTTGTACATACTACCTATCCCTGTACATATCCCTTATCTTTCGTAGCCATCACTTGTATATACCATTCATAATAAGTGGTAGCCTTTCCCATAACTTGGAATGATTGACATCGAGCGCATTTCATATCCCCTATTTTACCCTATTCATAATCATTTGGTCTCATACTCGACTGGGGGGAAAACACTTGACGCGTGTCATATTGATTCTTCCATTGGCTGTGTTGAAGATGTAAAACCATAGAAAAATCCACAAACATCACAAAATGACCTGAGAAAACACAAAAACATTAGAAAACTTCAAAAATACAACAAATTCAAAACATTTCAAAAATCCAAAAACAGAGTCAGAGTCAGTCACACTTGTCAGTCTGTGTCGTTTGTTGAACTACGTTGCCTCTATGACTGGATGTAGGAAAGGCCATCTACCAATGTTCCCCTAAGGCATTAGATCAGTCCGTTTAGGTTTGTTTGTATAAAATCATGCTTCAATTCATATGACTATATGACAAGGTCATTGGCCGTGTCCAACTACGAGGTCTCTACGTGTATAACGTAGGCAAGGCCATCAATCGATGAGCTCCCAAGGCCGCACTACGAGGTCTCTGCATGTATAACATAGGAAAGGCCATCAATCGAGGAGCCCCCGAGGCCACACTAGGTCAGTCCTTTAGGGTTTTTCATCACACACAGTCAATTTTCAACACATCATATCAAGTCATGCATCAATCTGGTGAACAAGTCAGCAATGTCTCTGAGTCAAATCACACAACTTGCCAAATGAAACAATTAGCACATATCAACTTATGTCTACTATAGGATGTGTCCTTCCTAGAAACATGCATCATCAAAGAAATCAACTTGTGTCTTGTTTAGGATGAGTCCTTCTTGAATATTGATATCAGCAAAACAATCTATGTCTTATACAGGATGAGTCCTTCCTACATAATCGACATTGTCAAACAATCAAACATAGCCTTACATAGGTTATCACATCAACGACATCTGACTCAACATCTTATATGATACATGTCTTTCTGAAACCAGGCTTTGCAATTCCTTATATAGATAGTCATAACATTGAAACTAGACTCACAGTCTTATCTAGTATGTGTATCTCCTAACATCAGGCTCTATCAAATCAATCATTTTATCAATCAAAACAAATCAAACAAATAGATCAAGTTTTCAAAAATATTTTATTGGCTTTTTGACTTTATGGCTTATTTATCTTATCATTTTATTTTACTTGATGACCCGAAATTATGTTACTAGCTTTCTCAAGGATGTCCCATGAAGGATTTAGAGAAGCAACGATGTATCAGAATCTTGTTTTCTTTGACTGTTTTCTGTCAACTGTCTTTTAACTTTGATTTTTGAGTCATGTTACTAGTTTCCTCAAGGATATCCCATGAAGGATTTAGAGGAGCGATGACGTCTCATGACCTATCTTTTACTTTGTTTGTTGTTTGTGGTTTGACTTGACAAAAAGACTGGGGCAACTTGTGCCCTTAGTATGAGTTAACGACACTCCTTGTCTGCGACTATCTGTTGTTAGAAAATGGATGACCTTGCACACCTTGATCTATTCCATATCATGGTGTTTATCTCCATTTGTATTAGTCCCGCCCAATGATGATAAAGTGCAATACCTTTTTTGATATAGCGAAACATCGAAGATTTCTAATACTAACATCTATCCCATCCTTTTCAAATATTTCTCAATCTTTCTTGCCGCACTAATAGTTCTTCTTTCTTGCATTATGACAAAGTCCTATGACAACACAACCATATAGTTCATCCTACATACACATACATGTTAGAAGAATACATACATATAGGCATTTATCATATCTAAGTCATCATGGAATAATAGACATTCATCATCAAACAATGCATATCATAAGCATTCCATGTACAAAGCAACTATAAATATATGCATCACATTACATTTGTATAAGCATCACATGTAGCCAACATTATACATATAACATCATATTACATCTCATAATTATAAACTGCATATATCACATAGAATCAACATCATATAGAATCAACATTATATCATTAGCTACATCAACACATAATAAAATAGATATCATCATCCATCACTTAGGCATATCATATAAACATCACATGTATAAATAAAAAACTACATAATTAATAAATAGAAATGCATATCATGAGAATCACCACCAAAATCATATATATATATATATATAGATATATATATCGCTCAACTGTGTCACATCACAATTTCATAATGTATCAATAATACATGGAAGCCTGCAGGCTATAGGATCATAATAAGATGTCTCAATGCATATCAAGAAGTACCCCTATCCTGAACTGCCACTACTATCATTCCTAGAGTGTGTGGAGGAATGATGATGGGAACTCGATGACCTATGAGCTGAGGAAGGTTTTTCATACTGACCTGCTCTACGTCGCTGTTCCACACCCTATGTGCTAACTGTCCTGGTGTGGGTCCTAGTCTGTGACTTGCTACTACATGTCTGTGAGAAGTTGGGAGCTCGTCTCTCTAGAGGAATCTCTGCCTCATATAAATCATGATAATATGTCTCTCTCTCCCCAAATCTGACTAACTCTCTGGCAAAAGCAACTAATGGTCTAGTACATAAGGCTCTGAGCTTTGTGAATCTCTGCTCTGTCTCCTATCTCTGAGCTATTGCCTGATCTTTGTCCATAATGGCTTTGTCCCTCTCCATCTGGAATGCATCCCTCTCTGACATCAAGACTCTCATCTGCTCCTCCAAGGATACAACCTAGGCTCATAATGTAGTAGTATCAGGATCTACTAACCCTATTTCATCATGTCTGACCCTCACTACCCCATCCTCCTCCTCATCCAACTCCTCCAAAATCTGATCACAAATCTCTCTCTCATGATCATCATCCTCCTTGTCATCCTCCTGGTAGGTGCCCAACAAACCCAAGGCATCAATCTCTGCCTCCTCTCTACCTGCCTCCTCTCTGTCTGCCTCCTCCTCTACCGGTATCTCAGGAATGGCCTCCTCTCTGGGCTGCTCCTCCTCTCCGCCTATCACAATATCCACCTCCTCCTCTCCTCTCCCAATGTCTGGCATGGCCACATCCTCATCCCCTCGTCCTTCCTCATGGATCGGTGACAATGGTGGCCCTCATCCCCTCCATCCACATCTCCCTCTCCTGCCCCCTTGTCGTCCACCTCTGCCATCATCTCCTCCATCACCATAGCCTCCTCCATCTCCCCGACCTCTACCTCTACCATGCCTGCCTCGTGGACCTGTCCCTCACTACTCTACCGGTGCTGGCTGGTTTGGATCTATCAACAAAATCGGTCTGTGTATTTCCCACCACTGAACGTACTCCTCTGTGGTCCTTGGGTCTGCTAGACCATCTCTCCATCCCCATGGAACTTCCTGTAATGCATCAATGTCTACCTCAGCTATGGCCACTGGAATCTCTAAACCCCATAGGGGGATCTCTCACGAGGACCTCGCAAACTCAGCTCGTCCTCTCGACACATCATGTACCTCTCCAAACTACCACAGGACATGATCTAGCAAATGACAATCTATAATGTGGACATGTGACACTGTCCATCTAGTCAAAAATTGAGTTCGTCGAAAAAATGGCAAATGCTCATCCTCGTCTGACCACTCTGCGCAGCCCAGGTATGGCCTCCATAAAAACTGAACCATCGTGTCTATAGCATGCCTGAAATAACCTGTATCTCCTATGTGGTGTTGAGTGTTAGCCCCCACATAGTGGAAGGCATAAGGAGCTCTGTGTGGAAGGTCAATTGTCATTGGTGGCTGAAAAATAGCGATGTGTTCCCACGCCCATACCATCAGGAGCGTGGTACCACAACTCATAGACTGTGCATCTCGGTAGGAAATATCATGCAAATGAAAGTACAACATACCAAGGAGACAGGGACCCCATGCATATACTTCACGTCTCTCTAGCATCCCTACTAGCATCTCCCCCCACCCCACAGGAAAACCATGACCTCGACTATCAGGAAGCACTATACCACCTATCAAGGTACATACTAAACACTCTAGCTATCTATATCTCTGAGCTAACACACGCCACCTAATCTCATAGTGGTCGAACCGTAACTATCTGATGTCTGCATGCGTATAGTATCTGCACATCTTGGCCGCACCCCTCTAGGTATCATACCTCACCTGTGTGCCTCTAATAGGAAGTCTAAGTATCATGTACACATCCTCCAATGTAACAATGGCCTCTCCAGTCGGTAGGTGAAATGAGGATGTCTCTAAGTGCCACCGCTAGCATAATGCTGTCAATAAACCTCGATTCGCCTGAATCTCGAGCATGTCTATAACATGAAGCAGACCTAGGTGCCATAGGATACGTCACTCTATTGGCTGCAAGCTATCTTTGAATCGAAATGTCATCGGTCTCGACTCCCGTATATATATCATATCTAGCACAACCTGCAATGGCATTATACATGCCTCATGTCAGCATCAAACATCTATTCTAGTGCAAAATGACTACACTAACTACAATTCAAATGCATCGTTATTTTTCACATGCATCATTATTTCACATATATGGTGCATAAACTTCAAATGCATCATTTCATTATACACATGCATCGTTATTTTTCAAATGCGGCTAACTATATCACATATGCTTTTCACTATAACATATGCGTTGAAATAAATTACATTGCATTGAGGGAATTTCAAATGCGTTTCATAATAAACAAATGCGGCTATTCTAAATGCACATACGATGTAGATTATAAAATGCGGTGAACTGCAGAAAACCTATGCAAAACATTCGACGTAAATTTGCAAATGCGTTGTTCTGCATGCAGATGCATCATTCATGCATTCACATGTGGTGTTTTAACAAAATGACGCATAACTAAAACCTACATTAAATACATCAAAACACGCGTAAATTTACAAATTTCAAAAGACAAGTTTTAGGTACATACCGAGGGGTCCGCGTCGACAGGCCTCTGGAAGGTCTGGATCATGTAGGCTCGGTGATGGGTGTTAGGAACAGGGGACATCATTGTTGGGAGTGCAGAGCAAATTCTCAAATTTCCAAGCTAGGAGGGTGAAAATGAATAGGTCTTTACCCCACATTCTATATATAACTAGGGTTTAGGTGGCATTCTTTTATACTGGCTGTGTCAGCTGTCATTTCCACTCAACCTATATCCGTACCTAACGTTCCCAAACTCAATTCTGCAAACTCCACTGCATTTCTGGCCATCCAATGGACAAATCGGGACTATTTCCAAATTTTGTTGAATTTTTCAAAAATTTGTCAATTTTCCCGAGGGGGCATACCCTCACCTGTTTTACACTGGGGCATTGGTGGGGCATATTTCTTATCGATTTTCTTTGACACAATGCCAAAATGACATTGTATCAAAGAGGGGAAAATGTAGACACCGAAATTTGGTCTAAACCTGCGATTTCAATATTCTTCATAATTCGTATTCTTCTATTGATTAAATAATAAATATTATTTAATTATTCTCTATAGTCTTCATTTCTTCTATTAATTAAATAATCTTAATTACTTAATTAATTCACACTTTTTTTTATTCTATCTGATTAATTAAATAAACGCTTTTTATTTAATTATGTTACTAATTAACCTTATCCTTCTTGTCAAATTAACTAAATTATTATTTAATTTACTCTTTATCATACTTCAACTATAATGAAATAAATTCTTTATTTATTTAATTATTCATTTAAATCCCTTCATCACTTAATTAAATAAATCTTATTTATTTAATTATTCTTCAAATATCAAAGCTTGAATTAAATGAATTATTTAATTCATGAATTCTATTTTAACGCATTCCTCTATATTTAGATAATTGTGCAAGTTATCTAAGTATTCACTTTTACTCGACTCGACATCTATTTTAAATCACTCAGTTAACTCTTGATTTAATGTTTGAGTGGCATTCTTGAGTAATCTCTTCGTCAAATCATTCAATCATCCAGTTCTAACTCATTTGCGTGTACATGCGGATTAATTAAATATTCTTATTTAATTAATTAAACCTTGTGTGTGCATTTGAACAAGAGTTGCTTTAATCTATCTTTATCTTTGTCATGCAAAGATATTTCTTCTATTTTTGAATACCAAACTGGAAGATTAAATCATTTATTTTAATCTTTAATTCTATTTCTAATTTATATGACTCATGTCACTACTAACAGTTATCAGAATGCATGACTAATCAGTCAATCTCAACTGTCCATTGATCTTTCAATCCTAGCCTATTGTTCGAATGATCAATTTTCTATAAATTGATTTGGTCTTCATCATTCCAATCTCTCTCGAACCTTGCAAAATCTTATGACTTTTGAGAGCACTTATCTTGAATCTTCAATGTTTTGCTAAATCGCTATCTTAGGCTATACTTGCACAAACTTACGAGAAATCTGAGGGCAATTATACTACTTCAAGCAAAATGGAGAAGGGCAATTGAGATGAATCATGGAAATACGTACAAATTTGGTGAGATTGTTTCAGTTTGCTTATATTTTTACTTTCCTTTATTCTTTGTTGCTTAACTTAGATTGCATTAGAATCTTAGATTGCATTGCATGTTTAATTGTTTCTATTCTGCATTTTCTAGACGTCACAGAATGCATATGTTTTTCATAATGCTTATGCATTTTTGATATAGCTATTTTTTCCTAATTTGGTAAGTACTAATAAAACACTTTTTTTTTGCAACATTCCTTTTCTACAGTACGGACCGAAAGTGTCATTTTTTGAATTTTTTATTGCAATTTTCTCTTGTGCAGGGCATATTCTATTCAAATTGTTGGAAGAGACAAAGTGTAGGTTGAATTTTTTGAAGTGGAATCAAGTACAAGAAATTTGTACAAGAATATTTGGAAAAAGAGAATTTTTGGATGCATTCATGATGTTTTTGTACTTCATAATTTAAAGAAAAAAGGATCTTCATACTACATAGTTTTATTTGAATATTTGAAGGAGATAGCAATTTGAAAATAGGTTGTATTTGAATCATTTTTTTTGTGATCAAAGAGGGTTTGGTAACCATGGGTGATAAGCAAAGATAAAGAAAAAGATGTAGAAAGGATTCATCAAATGAAAAATTTACAAGCATCTAGTTCCAAGAATGTTGAAGAGGAAGCCATGAATGATGAAATGAATGTAGATGATGCAAATGTGGAGATGGTGAATATGAAAGAAAATGAAATTATGCAGACAAACCCAGCTATTCCTTCAACTTCAACTTTGAATGATATGGAAATAGTACCTATGCAAACAACTTCAGGTATGTTTTCAAATCCACCTCCCAATGATATGGAAAATGCACCTATTCATACAATCTCTCTAGGTATGTGTTCAAACCCAAGTTTTGATAATATTGATATTGCTTGTTTAGATGAAGTTGGATACACCATTGATGATATCGATAATTCAAGGGTTGAAACAATGCAAAAATTAAAAAAAATGATGAAATTATATCTTATGAGAATGAAATCCCTCATACTGATGAAAATGTGAATGAAATCCCTTTTACATTTGAAAATGAAAATGAAACTCCTTATGTGAATGAAAATGAAACCCCTTGTATAGATGAACTTGAAAATGTTTTTTTTACAATTGAAAGAGATGTGCTAGATAAACTTCATGGTAAAGTTTCTTGGAGACAAATTACAACTTATGGAAATAGAATATATATATATAAAATTTAATAGAAAGAAATTAGGATTCCAATGTCAACTCATGGTGCAATTGATGATAATGTCAAAAATGAGAATAGTGATGAAGAAATTAGGTGTTTTTGTAAAACCAAAAAAGAAAGATGATTTAGTAGAACAAGTCATACCTAGTGTTGCTAATGCTATTGATTTTATAGGTAAGAAAAGCCAATCAAATGATAAGAATGTGGCTCATCATGCAATAACAACTGCTCTAGTTGATAAAGCAGCTTCAAATAAAAGAATGTTAAGTAAGATTAGTAAATGTATAAAAGTAAATCCTAGAACTTTGATAAAAGTTGCTAAAAGAAGAGAAAGTATTGAAAAAGATCCAATTAATCAATGTTGGAGTTTTAGTGGTAGACTCCCAAGATCAGAAATATAATTAACTAATGAAATTAAATCTTTAATCAAATTTTTTTGGCATGATAATACAAGAGTATCACCTAACATTAGAGATGTCTTAAAATTAAGGGTGGGTTTCAAAATTCGTGAACCTCATCCAAAACATCTCTTAGATATGACTCAAACTGAATTATATAAAAAAAATTTAGATGCTTCAATCTTACCATTGAATATTAATATAAGTCAAAGATCATTTGAAAAGTGTAAACATTGGCATGTTAGAATTAATAAGCAACAAATCTCTTGTTGTTGTAAGACCCATGTACAATTTTGTTATTATTATGATATTTTTTGATATATATAGTGCACTTTGCATGCTAACCAAATTATGTAGGACATTTGTGGTATTAATATGCCATATGAAAGAATCAAATATTTTATTGCAGGTTTGTTTTCTGAACCCTCTAATGGAAACTTATTTTATTTAAAAGCATGTATTTCAGGAGAATGTGATAGATGTGGTAACTTTTAATTATTAGGAGAATGTATGCATGAAAGTAGTTTAGATGAATTTGGACAACAATTAGTGGATGGAAAAAAAATTAAAAATGTTGAGTATTCTTTAAAAGATGGAAAAACTGGAAAATGTTGTGAGCTAATTGTGGAAAGATTTAGTGTGCATGCATTTATTAATGAATTTAAAGATAATATTGTAAATAAATATGTTAAACACTCTCAGTATGCTCATTGGCTTGATAATCAATTTTGTTTAAGTAAAAAAAATTCCCAATTGGAACTATATTGTCAGTTGTTGATTTTGTTGAAAATTATACTCTTGTTCTACAAGAAAAAATTCAATCACAAAATTATAATTTAGTGCAAGTAGCTATATTTGTTCACATTATTTATAGACATGCAAATGATAGTACATAAGATTGTTGAGATTATGGATTGCACAGCCCCTGAAGCTCAGGAATCTTCAATAAAGGACTTTAGCCATGAAAGATAATCAACCACAAAGAGAAGTGTTGCAACCATGGAATGTTGATTAAAGAATCTATATTATTATGATGAAAATGATACCTTACAAATGAACAAGATGCCTAAATATAAAGGCAAAAGAGAAAACCTAAGATGCATGAGATGTTGCCAAGTGTTATAATCTAACAACATGTGACAACATGTGAACCCTATCTAGATCATTATTAAATGATGAGATAAGTTCTAGAAGGAATCTTATCCCACAAACTAGGAAGGGAATATTATCCCATTTATTAATTGATTAAAAATGCAACCTAGGAATAAATGAAATATGATCTAAGTTAACTTATGCTAGTGTAATAATTAATTAATTAATTACACTAACACCCCCCCATAAGTTCAACTTAGGGAGGAAAATGCAATGATTATGCAAGATGATGATGTGTCCCAACTACGAGGCCATGTTAGGTACCCATGTACATGAAGATGCACAAAATCTTCCACAACTGGAGAAAAGGGGAAAACCCAGTGGGAAGAAAACCCCTCCCTAAAAAGGAGATAAAAAGAAAAAATGTGATGTTTGGAGGACTCAACATTGTCCCCCCAAGGACTACAACCATCACATATATGCAAAAAGATCAAAAAGATGTGGACTAGATAACCCCCCCATAAAGGAGAGTAGTCCCCTCTAGAATTTCTTCAAGACCAGTATGAAACTATGCAGCCAAGTCAGATAGACCTAAAGAGAACCCATCCAAGTACCACAAGTCTGAAGAACTGAATGTATCCATCCCTACTGAAGAAAATCTCAACTGAGAGGTGTCAAATGAAGAAGATGGATCCATGCAAAGAGCCAATTCAATCCAACCTCCACAACCTTGACGAGGAGGGGGCTATGATGTGCTTCCTCCCCTTGAGTCAGGAAAGTTGGGAGAAGGATGATCTCGATCCCAAAATTTGGTGAACTTGTATACCTTGGAATGATGATCTGCTTGACCATAGGCAACAAGGATATCAAACCTATCCATGATGATAGCAAGATCTGAAGTGAACTCAATTTTCAATCCCTCTTGAGCAAGTTGATAAATAGACAAAAAATTATGAGCAATCTGAGGAATGTAGACATCTTCCAACCTCCTTGGACCATCAAGAGCAACATCATAGATACCAGCAACATAAACAATATTTTCATTTGTTGTAAACATTCAACCAAAGTTGGCAGGCCTCAGAGTATCCCACAAAATATGTTGTTGAGAAGAAGTGACATGTTGGGAAGCACTGGAGTCAAGTACCCATCCTTCTCTGTTATCAACCAAGGTAGTTATCAAAGCATTCCCCTTTCCAAGATTGTCACCAGTAGTAATGCCAACAATACCTAGTGATGACTCTTCATGAGAGGGGGGTGAGGAGATTTAATTGTAGTAGGTGGGAGATAGATGTTGTGATCTCTAAGTATTTGTCGAAGCTCATGTATCTCTCTCTTGAAACATTTATCCTCAATGTGACCAAGCCCATTGAAAAAGTTACACTTGGACCTCTCCCTCTTTGGCTTGTCTTCCTTGGGCTGAGATGATGATTTAGAAGAAGCTCCTATCTTTGATTTTCCCTTATGCTTACCCTTTCCTTTTGATGGTCCTTCCACCAATGCATGTGACTTTTTGGATGTATCAGCCTAATTGAGCTTAGATTTCTCTCGAGTCAACCTTTCACAGAATGTCTCAAATGATGTCATAACAAAAATATTACCAAGACCATCCATGGTGGAATAGAAAGAGGTAGAAAGATAGGAGAAGGAACCTCTCAACTTAGATAAAATCATGAATATGCACTCTTTGTCAGACTTATCTTTGCCACATCTTGAAAGATGAGTCCTTATAGACTTGAACCTCACTAGGTAGTCTTCAATGGAAGGAAATTCATCAACATCAAGTGAAGCAAGTTCAGCCTCCAATTGCAAAGCTCCTACATCACTAACAGAACCAAAAATATCCTTGAGCTTGTCCCAAACCTCCTTGGGAATCTTGCAACCCTCAATATGGAAGAATAAAGAGTTAGAGACATGTAGAGCAATCAGCCCCATTTCCTCTTCACACTTAATCTGATGCTAGAATTTTTCATATTCTCTGGTGAGATGAGGTTGATTCTCATTCAAAGTGGACCAAAGTCCCTTAGACCAAAGAAGTCTTTGCATACTAACCTTCCATGTGTGATAGTTATGAGTAAGAATCTTGAATCTTGTGTCAGCCATTGGAGAAGAACAATTATCCAAGACAAATATTTCTGAAAAAAAAGAAGCTAAAATTTGATAACAGATGAACTATCAACTGAAGTGAAGCCTTTGAAACAAATTGAAAAGCTAGAAATCACCTCTAAACCCAAAAATTAGGTTTTCCACTTCAACTAAGAATAAAATTTGATAGAAGTAGAATTTGGAAAAATAGAGCACACCTCTAGAAAGTAGACTAAAAGAGCTTTCCAACGATATATCGTTTGTGTATTTTCAATATCATATGCAGACGTTATGCCTCCTAGAAGAATTTTGCCTGAATGGAGATGATTTGGCTAACAAGGTGCAAAAACATAGCACCTGGGGGCTAAAATATCTTGGTGCTTGGTCACTGATAGGATTGTGGGTGGTGCAGTGGAAAAAAAAAAGCTCTGCCTGGATGGTGGCGTCAGAGTGGCACGAAGGCGGCAGAATGAGTGGCTCGACTGACAGAGAGACAAACACTACTCAGAGTTGGTAGAGCCCCTGGTTACCAATGGGACCGGGCTAGTGTGAATAGGGTGGAGACTGTGGTCAGTGTTTAGTGATCAGTGGTTGATGGTGAACGAGTGGTTGTCATGAAGTGAACAGTCAACATGTAAAGTCTAGTGATGGAGCCGACCGGATGACGTAGAGGTTGACATAGTATCAGTTAGTGTCTACAGACCGATGGAGCCGACGAAGAAATTTTTGAATTGCAATACTTTGCAATATTCAAAAATTAAAATCAAAACATTGGAAATGTGAATGCCGACTGAATAAAAATACTATAGCCTCCAATTTTAATTTTTCTACCGACCATGTTATATATTTTCAAGTTGAACCTTGCAGAATTAATTTATGCTAGGACTATATAGAAAAATGCCCAATAATAGCCAATTTTTTTAAATTTTTTTTTCTAATTTTTTTTTGTCTTGATGGAAGATTGAAAGGGGGATTTTTTTGCCGCAAATGTGTATGGATTTGTACCCAAAAAAAAAAGAACCCTAGATTGTACCTCAAAGGCTCTTGGTTGAAATTAATTTGATTTTGGCAAATGAACAGGTGATCTATGGGTTTTGAGGCCTTTTGGACACAATAGAGAGGTCAGAGAGAGCCTGATCTACACCAGAAATCAACTTGGCTCCTAGGTAGAACCAACTAGCCTGCAACATAAAAAATCCAAGCCTGCAAGAATCTTGCACTTCAACTTCTTGGATCAAGGGTTGATGTTTCAATGGACTAGTTATGATACCATGTTGAGATTATGGATTGCACAACCCTTGAAACTCTGAAATCTTCAATAAAGGACTTTAGCCATGAAAGATAATCAACCATAAAGAGAAGTGTTGCAACTATGGAATGCTAACTAAAGACTCTATATTGATATGATGAAAATGATATCTTACAAATGAACAAGATGCTTGAATGTAAAGGAAAAAGAGAAAACCTAAGATGCATGAGATGTTGCCAAGTGTTATAATCTAACAACATGTGAACCCTATCTAAATGATTATTAAATGATGAGATAAGTTCTAGAAGGAATCTTATCCCACAAACTAGGAAGGGAATATTATCCCATTTATTAAATGATTTATTAAAAATTCAACCTAGGACTAAATGAAATATGACCTAAGTTAACTTATGCTAGTGTAATAATTAATTAATTAATTACACTAACAAAGATAATAGAATTTTTTTGAGAGAGTACCATTTTTATGTAAGTGATAATTGATTACATTCATCTGAGATTGTTCAATATTTTTTTGATATATTTAATAAAAATTTAAAAGAGAGAGGAACTCAAATGCTATAAAATCTCACATGGTTGGATAATTGCATAGGTCAATTCAAAAATGCTAGAATGTTTTATTGGTTATGTAGACTTCATAAAGAAAATAATATCCAACACATGTATATGGAGTCTTTTTGAAGCTGGTCATGGTAAGGGAGAACACGATGGAGTAGGTGCATGTGTGAAAAGAGCTCTTGCTAGAGAGAAACTAAAATTTGAGGATGTTGCAAAATTTAGAGATGCACATGCAATTGTAGATTGGTGCAATACCAAATTATCTACAAGAACAAGTGAGAGCTCAATAATTCAATGCTTCTTTTGGTTAGTTGAAGAAAATGATTTTTTTTTCAACAAGATTGTGAAACAATTAATGGATCTGCAAAATGGCATTTGTTTAAGAGTTCGAATGCAAAAACATGGACAATGTGGACAAGGGAGTTGGCATGATTTTTTCAATTTTGTGTTGTAGGTGATTGGGAGGCATGTGAAAATATAGAATGGGTCAAACAATGGCAACAAAGAGCCTTAATGCCTACATCGACACATGTTCAACATGGAACGACAATTGAAGATAATCAAGTGTTTGTATCAGATGATAATGATTGTGTTTCAGATCTTGTATAAGAAGGTACATTATTTATTGAGTTTAATTTTATATGTATGCATGTTTAATATATGTGAATTAAATATAAGTCACTCTTTATTGAATTTTTTATTTATTTTTGTAGGACATGTGTATGTTGTTGTTGCATCTGAGGGGAATGAAGAGGAGATGGAGTATTGGTTGGCTAGATGTGTTAAGAGAAAACATAAGTTGGTACATCCTAGAGTGGATGATGATAACTTTGAGTATCCAATTGGTTCAGTGGTTGTTGTTGGCACCTGGCTTCAAAAATATTTGATGAGAAAGAATGGCTCACCTGCATTTGAAGATTATGAAAGAAACAAGAATATTATACATTATAAACATTTGATTTTGGAAACTAATATAAAACTAGTTAGATATCAAGGGAGGCTTGCTAATAAATTTTTATGGACACTTTCAATGGATGATCATGGGAAAATCATAGATGCATTACAAAACAAAGAGGATGTAGATGGTACAATGGAGTAAATAAATATTGGTAAGTATATAGTTGTATATATATTTGTCTTTAATAGTCATTTCCTAATTAAAGTTTTATATCATTTTTTTTTTAGGTCTCCCAAAATTAGATGCTTTACAAAAAAAGAGAGGAGATACATATATTACAATGGAATTTGAATTTAGAGATAGGTAACTATATATAGTTCTAGATACATTTAATTGATAGTATAAATATAAAACTAAATTTAATTCATTGTCATTTTATAAAAAGTTTATAATTGATTTCATATCCCCTTAATCCATTCTCTTAAAACCCCTTAACACATCCTCTTATGTACCATTAATCCATCCTCTTACATCCCCTTAAGTATCTTTATTAATTCCCCTTAACCCATTCTATTAGGACCCCTTAATCCATATCCTCGTATATCTACCCTTAATCCATCCACTTGCATCCCCTTAAGTCACTCTCTCAACACCCCTTAAGATATCCTCGTAGGAACCCTTAATCCATATCCTCATATATCTACCCTTAATCCATCCAATTCCATCCCCTTAAGTCACTCTCTCAACACCCCTTAAGCTATCCTCTTAGGACCCCTTAATCCACATCCTTGTATATCTACCCTTAATCCATCCACCTGCATCCCCTTAAGTCACTCTCTCAACACCCCTTAAGCTATCATCTTAGGACCCCTTAATCCATATCCTCGTATGTCTACCCTTAATCCATCCACTTGCATCCCCTTAAGTCACTCTCTCAACACCCCTTAAGCTATCCTCTTAGGACCCCTTAATCTATATCCTCATATAACTACCCTTAATCTTTCCACTTACATCCCCTTAAGTCTCTCTAGGGTTTATGAGATGCTTAGAATAACAAATCTATATGGGATAATTGTTTAGGGTTCATCTCCTAGTGTCTAGGTCATATGGTTTAGGGTTTAGGGTTTCTAGGGTTCATGAGATGCTTAGAATAAAAAATCTATATGGTTTTTAATGATTTATGGTTCATGAGATGCTTAGAATAACAAATCTATATGGGTTAATGGTTTAGGGTTCATCTCCCAGTATCTAGGTCATATGGTTTAGGGTTTAGGGTTTCTAGGGTTCATAAGATGCTTAGAATAACAAATCTATATGGGTTAATTGTTTAGGGTTCATCTCCTAGTGTCTAGGTCATATGGTTTAGGGTTTAGGGTTTCTAGGGTTCATGAGATGCTTAGAATAACAAATCTATATGGGTTTTATGGTTTAGGGTTCATGAGATGCTTAAAATATCAAATATATATGGGTTAATGGTTTAGGGTTCATCTCCCAGTCTCCAGGTCATATGGTTTAGGGTTTAGGGTTTCTAGGGTTCATGAGATGCTTAGAATAACAAATATATATGGGTTTTAAGGGTTTAGGGTTCATGAGATGATTATAATAACAAATCTATATGGGTTAATGGTTTAGGGTTCATCTCCCAATCTCTAGGTCATATGGTTTAGGATTTAGGGTTTCTAGGGTTCATGAGATGCTTAGAATAACAAATCTATATGGATTTTAAGGGTTTAGGGTTCATCTCATAGGATTTAGGTCATATGGTTTGGGGTTTATGGTTTAAATTCATTATTTCAACTCTCCTTAATCCACAATCTTGAATCCCTTAAGTCACTCTAATAATTTCCCTTAATCCATCCTCTTAGGGCCTGTTAAGCCATATTGTAAGGTTCATGACATGCATCTCCTTAATCCAATATCTTACATCCCTTTAAGTCATTCTATCAAGTCCCCTTAATCCACCCTCTTACATCCCTTCAAGTAATTTTGTCAACTCCCCTTAATCCACCCTCTTGCATCCCCTTAATCCACTCTCTTATATCCCTTTAATTCATTCTATCAACTCCCCTTAATCCACCCTCTTACATCCCTTCAAGTCATTCTATCAACTCCCCTTAATCCACTCTCTTACATCCCTTCAAGTCATTTTATCAACTCCCCTTAATCCACCCTCTTGCATCCCTTAATCCACTCTCTTACATCCCTTTAAGTCATTCTATCAACTCCCCTTAATCCACCCTCTTGCATCCCTTCAAATAATTCTATTAACTCCCATTAATCCACCCTCTTTCATCCCTTCAAATCATTCTATCAACTCCAATTAATCCACCATCTTGCATCCCCTTAATCTACTCTCCTACGTCCCTTTAAGTCATTCTATCAACTTCCCTTAATCCACCCTCTTACATCCCTTCAAGTCATTCTATCAACTCCACTTAATCCACCCTATTGCATCCCCTTAATTCACTCTCTTACATCCCTTTAATTCATTCTATCAACTCCCCTTAATCCACCCTCTTACATCCCTTCATTCTATCAACTCCCCTTAATCCACCCTCTTGCATCCCCTTAAGCCATCCTCTTAAAGGACCCTTAAGTCATATCCTCTTACATACCCTTAATCCACAATCTTGGATCCCTTAAGTCACTCTCATAATTCCCCTTAAGCCATCCTCTTAGGACCTGTTAAGCCCCTAGGGTTCATGATATGCATCCTCTTAACTCCACTTAAGGAATTCTCTTAAGACCCCCCTTAAGCTATATATCCTCTTAGGTCCCCTTAATCCATCCTATGGAAAACATCGTTTGAATTTGAATGGAATTTACTATATATTATTCTTTTCTTGCATGAATTTGTTACTTAAATGACTCATAAAAATTATAGTTAGTTTACTTACATTAATTATTTTTGCAAGTTCTCATCAAGTCGGTCTACCATGTGATTGTCACTGAAAAAATTATTTTATCAAGAGACTAAGTAAATATCAATTTTTGGTCTTGGTGTAAAATTTGATAAGCTTTAATTATATCTACAGGCACATATATGTTTCATCATGTTATATAGTTGTATTAAACATCAATATACATTATATATTTTTGTTTGATGTATGAACTTCAATGAGCTTATTAGTCACTTTTTAAATATCTTGTTCCAATTTTATAGACTATACATTTTATATATACAAGGAGATAAATTTGTGTTTATTGATTCAAATATTTGCTAGAATTGGAAAGTAGTTAAAATTACCTTCCCTTAATTTATTATGTACATATTATCTAAACTATTCAAGGAATGTTTTAATTTGTCACCTAACCATGTGATAAATTATATTTATGAAATTTGATTCTAGATAAGAATTTCTATAGTGCATGTATTACTTGAAAATTAGATAATTTATATATATACATACATGAGTGCACATATAATCATCAAAATGAGCATAACACGATCATAATTGACTACATATATAATCATGTATTAAAGTCAATAGATATAAATAAACACAAATATGATAATAACATGTTCAAAATAAAACTAGAGATAGATAGTCCATAAAATTTATATGTCAAGATGTATATGTCAAGTCCAACACATATATTTAAATAAAACTCTAGAGATCTATAGTTCATAAAATTTAAAACCATCTAACTATCAGGTTGATCGGTCATATCAAGCCTTCTCTTTGTTCCATGTCGACTAGATGTACCTGCATCATGCTGGAAAAGAGTACAAGAAACTTGAAATTAGATTTAAAGTTATTTAGAAATTTTGATATAATTAAACATATTTAAACTTGAAAATATAAAATTTTAGATAAAATAAAATTTAATTAAATATCTAGTAAATACAATAAAAATTATTTTTAGTATGCATAAATTACCATATGATCATGTGAATCTACTAGCAGATTTTGTTCAATGGGTAGCATAATTTTCAAATGAGAAGATCCAAATGCCTAATCTACTATATCCTACATATTCATATAAAGCAAACAATATATTAAAACCTCAAATATATTTATATTTAAAAGGTCCATAAAATTTTTATAGGAGATTTAGTAAAGCTTACAACCTCAAATGATATGACCTCATGATCACGCACCTGAGATTCCCATGCATAAATGCCAATGACGTCTCAGGTGCACCTACCATGGGTATCTCATGAAGTCCCTGTATGTATAGATGTAAAACAATTTGTATAGATCATTCACACGTGTATGTAAATGAACAAATTAAATTAGATCTATGATGTGTATTTAATTTAAACTTAACAAACTTTTGAAAGCATGCACCTGAGCTGATGATGTCTTAGGAGTGCTCACCACAACTTGTGGTTGGTTAGTACTAGGTATTGTATGACCTCCTTGCATCTAGATATAATATTATATTATCAATTCACACATGTATACAAATTCAAATTAAAAATTAGACATATCCACACAAATTATTTAATATATATTGGTTCAAGTACCTGTCCAAAAGGTGAGCCCATATCTACAACACTTGACATATAGGCACGATGATCATACTGAGTTTCAGGCATTGTGTGATCATGCATCTACACCAAAAACTTATTGAATTAATATTATCTTATATATATAATTTGATGTTATTATTTATATGAATTTTTCACATTTCAAATCTGAATTAAATTTAAGTTCAAAAGATGAACATACCTATGTAGGATGATCCTCATATAGTAAATTCATGTATGACTTCATCCCAGATGCATGTGGATCACCTGAAGTGGATGCCTGAGTATCCCTATAGCCTGAGCCTCCATGCTTTCTATTGGCTACTTTAGTCGCTGCATGTGTAGTCTGATGAGTGAGATGTCCTGAAAGTGAACTCAATGCTCCTAATGTCGATAACATGGTCTGCTACTGAAATGTAGTGGGAACACCAAGAGAAGGAGGAAGAACAATAGGAGAAATTGAAGCATGTCGTGGAGGATTGACACGTGCTCCTAGTCTATGTTGGGGCATGCCACGCCCAACTCCTTGAAATGACCTCATATCAAAATAGTTGGGTTTTCTACCCAACTCAAACTCAGCCCATAAATTTCCCAAAAAGTATAGGGACACCTCACAGTTGCCATGTGGTGGATTAACAAACACCATCCGCCATCTATCCCAAAAATGTGCAGCTATTTGCGAGTGCCTACACCATAAAATTGAAATTCATTTTTTGGTGGGTGGAATTGGTTGGTTTGTTTGGGGGTTAATAAAATATTGGCACATGGCTTGTTTGGTAATTTTAAGGTCATTGATTTCTTTGTAGGACAATCCATCTGCATAGAATTGTCTCCTCTCTTCTCTCCATTGATAGAACCTATCTAGGTCCACATCAATGGATTGAATAAAATTGAAATAGTTTTCATTGTAGATGTAAACCATGCAAGATGGGGAGGGATTCTAGGCTCACTTTTTATCAGATCTATATTTTCTTGAATCACAATAAGGTTTTCTTAGATGCTCTCTCTTAATTGATCCTCATCTACTATAGGGGGTGGGGGGTTAGGCGGTGGAGAGTATGGAGGTGTGGGGTTTTGTTCTGGTGGTGGATTTGGATGAATTTTTGGATCAGACATAAAATCCTCTATATTAAATTTTGGATCCATGTGAGCAATTAAATGGAAACTGCATGTTAAACAATTAAAAAATATATATCAAAAAACTAATTAAATAATGCACACAATTTGAAAGTTATTTAAAAATCACATTGAATGTGCACAAATTCAAAATACATTTCATTTAAAGACCATTTGATTTATAACATTAAAAAATCCATAACATTACAAATCCATAGCATGTAGATACACTAAATTGAGTCCAGTGTGTAGTTGTTAATATGAAGGGTAGAAATGAAATTAGGGGGTTTTATTAGAACCCTACTCAAAATCATGCACTATGTCATTGGTTTATTAAGTGAATCCCCTAAAAGAATGCCCCATAAACTTATTTTTAGCTAGATATCATTTGATAATTAAACTATAGCCAAATTTGATGATCTATACATTAATTGATTTATTTAAAAATAAATAAAACCACATGGGTTAAGGTAAAGAATTAAGATTTATTTAAATAAATCACCATCAAAGTAAAGACTTAAGATTAAGGTAAAGGACTAAAGAATGAAAAATAAGACACATATATAGATATATAACTTTGATTTGTCAAATTGGGTGTTAAAATATGAGGTTAGGGGTTGTTTAGAGTGCCTTCTATTACATATATAAAGGTGGAAAAAGAGAAGAAAAGGTCCCCAAGCTAATTTAGGTTATGAACAACTCAAGAATGAGTGTCAAAATGGGTAAATGATGAAAACCATGTAGTTTAAGTCAAGTAAAAATTATACTAGATTCTATTTATATATTAGGATTATTGTTAGACAAGGGTGCTCAATGGAGCTCATAAATATAAAGCCTATCATTAACTAACTAATTCATCAATAAGTAATTTATTCTTCTAAGTTTTTATGGGTCAAGAGCTTTATCTTTTGGGGCAAGGTGAAGTTTACTCATAGGTGTGGTTGTTTCCCAACAATAGTATATCTATAAAGCTAAGGTATATCGAACAAGAATACATGTAAATTAATCAATTATGACATAGAATTTAATTTAAAAATCTGATGACATAAATTGATTTATCTAAATTTTCAAATTTCATGATAAGAGACACAAGTTCTCTATAGTGAGACAAAATAGTTAAGAATAAATTATAAGTTTAACACTAACATTAAAATTTATAATCTCATTCATTGTTTTCAAAGAATACTAAAGATAAGAATGAAAAATTAATAGAATGCATGTTCAAAGGGACACATAGATATATGCTAGTGACCTAATTGCAATGTACAAAATAAAAAAAGATGATACATTTTGAGAACTTATTTGATCCCCTTAAGAAATGTCATATTAGGACCCCTAAAGACATCAATTTATGATTTAGGGTGATAGGATGGCTTAAGAGGATCTATACATTCTAGTAAAGTCCTAGGGAAAAATGGTCCATGGCTTAAGGGAATAAAATTTGGTGGAGTTTCCTAAGGAAACCAAATTTCATTTTAAGGTCCTATGACAAAATGAATGCTTTAGGGTTTAGATTTTAGAGTTCAGGGTTTAGGGTTTGGGGAACTTAAGGTGAAATTTGGGTGGCCCTTGGAATAATGGACTTTCAAGTTAGTGAGTAACATTTTATTATGGAATAGTTGATTGAGATGGCTCTTGTTTCCCAACAAGAGTATATCTATAGAGCTAAGGTATATCAATTCTGAATACATGTATTAATCAAGTATGGCATATAATTTAATTAAATCTAAGGACATAAATTGATTTATCTAAATTTTAAAATTTCATGATAAGAGACACAAGTTCTCTATAGTGGGACAAAGTAGTTAAGAAGAAATTATAAGTTTAAAAATTTAACATTAACTTGAATAATCTCATTCATTATTTTAAAACAATACTAAAGATAAGAATGAAAAATTAATAGAATACATGTTCAAAGGGACACATAGAAATATGCTAGTGACCTAATTGCAATGTACAAAATAAACAAAGATGAGCTTAAGCTCTATTCACCAAAATTTGAGAACTTGTTTGATCCCCTTAAGAAATGTCATATTAGGACCCCTTAAGACATCGATTTACAATTTAGGGTGATAGGACAGCTTAAGGGGATTGTTGTGCAATTTTCGCACACATGCCCCACTGGAAGTAGGGACCCTCTTTTGCTTTCGCTCTTGTTGTTTTGACCTCTTAAGTTTTGAGGATTTGCATTGCCTTGGCATGACCTTAAAATGTTTATCTTGCTTGCCTAAGTGTTTCCCCCATGTTGCATATTGAAAATTTTAAGTTCTGGGTGAAGTTTGGGTTTTGGCTCTGTTTCAGGATTTTTCACCCCATCTGGATTTTCTCGAATCCTGCTTAAGGTCCGGCTCAGCCTCCTTTACACTGCAGTTCAAAGAATTTGGGTCTTCACAGAGTTATGCCTGGGCCAGATTTTTCTGAAATTCCATTTTGCTGTCGGGATTATGAGTTTCTTCGGATTGTCTTGCTTTGTACGGTTTGTGAGGGTTGTATTTAGTCGATCTTTGGGGATTCTTATGCCACTATGCTTTATTATTTGCATTCTCTTTAGTAAGGGTATTCAATCTTGTGGTCATTGGCTGAGTTTCGCTTGCTGAACCTCTGAATTGTTGGATTTGGTGATGTTTTCTTAGGCATTATCATTGTTGTTCTTTGTTGAGCGCCAATAAACTATCATTTGTTATTTCTAAGATCAATTTCCACTTCATCAAATGGTATGTACATGTTTCCTTGATTTTGATTGATGGTTGTAAGTTGTGCTTTGGTTTTTTAGATTTTCTTGGAGTTCAAATTCCTGTACGTTTGGGCATTTTGTGGCTTGCTCAGTGCGTTAATGGTTAAAATTTAGGGTTTTAGGCCAAGGGCATCCCCATTGCATCTTAATTTCCTTTCGAGTGAGCCTAGAATTCAAGGAAGGTCTGTAGGAGGCTCAGGTTAAATTTGTTCTATACCATAACTCCTCAAATTTGTGATCGTTCAATCAATTTGAGTGAAATCGTGAGAGGATGTCAATATTTGGGTTTTCCCTCAGCTTCGGGATTTTCCTGTGCTGGTGGATTTCACCGAGTTTCCTTGTCTCCTCCATTTTCCCAGAATGTGTTGAAAATCCAGAATCCTACCTTCTTCATGGATTTTCGTTGATCCTAGATTTTCTCGATTTTTCCTTCTTCCCCTCGTTTCCCCGAAGTTCATGCGATATTGTTATTTTCGTGGAATTTCAATTCGGCCGATTTTTTTTGGATTTTCTAGGAAGTGCTATGGAACTTGGAGATCAGGTGAATTGGATGAACTTAATGATAAATTCTTAACATTTCATGCTTTTAACTGATAAATTACACAATTATTTATGCATACTTCCTTCATTTTGATAATGGGCATGCATCATGGTATGCCAAAGTCTTAAGTGGCAAAAAATTAAAAATCGAGTTAGGAAACTTGACGAAATATTTGAATAAGTTATCTATATTATTTCAAAATATGTAAGAATAGAATTTGTAGAAAATTGAATGTAGTTTCTAAATACTAGGTTTTTAAAAAATAAATAAAATCTTTTGTGAAAATTTGAAATTTCAATGCAAGTAGTACTTAAATTTCAGGGAAAATAAGAAGTAGGAATGTTCTGACCACCCTAACCATAATAAAATGATAATATTTTTTTGTAAAATTTTATATAAGTAGAGGACTCATGTCCGATGTGATGCATATTTTTTTGTAATTTTTTTCCAAGTAAATAATTAATTATGAATTTTTTATTAAAACTTTTAGAAAATATAAAACTCGTGTCTGACCACCTTAACTTGGTCAAAAATTCATGAAATTTAATTTTTTTTTTTTAATCCTATAGTATGTAAAGCATAGAATGTGATGCATGTTTTGGATTTAAAAATATGATACCATTTGAAAGTTATAGATGTTTTCAATCAGCCTATCATCAGATTTTTAGTCAATTTAATAGAAAATGAATAATAATTATTTATTTAATTCAAATTAAATCATAATTTATATTTTTGGAAATGAGAATATCCTCTAAAACCCTTTTGCTTTCATTAATTGTGGGTGAAAAAGTTGTCAGCCACATACCCTACAAATATTGCCACTTTTGGCATACCATGATCCCACATACCTTCTAATCTATTGTGGATTTTGTGCTTATTCCACTAGAATCTGCCTAGCTAGGATTTTCCTAAATTTCCCTTCTGGCCTAGATTCTGTAGAGGGGTGAAAATCCTGAACTGTGATGGGAGTTATTTAATGATGTTTCAAGGGGATTTCGATCTGTGTTTCAATTTTTTTGAATGATGAATATATTATTGATGGCGGGCTAATCTTGATCTTCATGTTATAATAGATATTGATGCTGGTTTTTGCTAAGTGCAGGCTGAATTTAACATGGTCATCAAGGAAGTTCTAGAGATGAAATTAGTTTGATTGAAGGATGGTTTAAAGTGTTTATTCACCTATGGCCGACCTAGGGAGAAAATTTAAAGTGTTGGTTACTCCACTCTTGGCCAACTTAGATGGAATATTCATGAAGGAATAAGATCAAATAGATAGGACTAGGAGGAAGCAGTTAATACAGGGCTACATTGAAATTTGTGCTTCCCTTCACATGTATTGGTTCAAATTATACTGGAGATCCCAGGAAGACCTAGATAGAGTTCATGCATTTAATGCAATTTTATCTCATTTTGAATTCTCCTTGGCCGACCTATTTTTGTGGCCATTTATTATTGTAAACATTAATTGGGCCAACTTGTTTGTCGCTATTTTATGATTGTAAACCCTTTCTAGGCCGACATTCTTTGGGGATTCTCTATAAATTTGGCATTTCACCTCATTTGTAAGATATAGAACAATATATATATAGACAAATAGAGATAGTTCTTAGAGCGATTTAGGTAGTAGAGAAGAGTTAGAAGTTAGTTCATTCTAAGAAAATTCTATAACACAGAACATTGGAATTATTGCTGACATTTGGTGATTCAATACAATTGAAGACATTATGATTTTCTAGTGATCTCTTATGTGTTGACTTATCTTGCATGGTTCTTGTGATTCTATCTTATAAATTTCTCAAGGTTATTAGATGTATATTAGATCTGATTCAATGATGTTCATGGTTTGATGTTTGAAGTGTTTGCAGCAGTCCCTAGTCCATACTTTTTGCAACTAGTTGATTGTTAGTTGCTTTGCAAAGCTAGCCTGGACCTTTATATTCATTGTTCTTAGTTCAATTGTGAAGTTTATCCATTTCAATTGCAATTGGGTTATCTTGGATGAATGTTCATGATCTGAAAATCTTTAATACCTTAGAAGATTGCACTATTTCTGTGAAATTGCATATTCATCTGGGTTAAGGAGGAATTAGTTTATGAGGGATTGGTCCATTTCAAGCATTTCATCATTTGCATTTTTAATCTTAGGAGTAGTTAAATTTAGTAATCTCTTTGAAACCCTAACCTTTTGTTATTTCTTTATCATTTGGGTTAGATTTAGGATTGAAGTATCATTACATTGCCAGATTTGATAAGTTAAAGATTTAGTATTTGCTTGTAGTAAGGTCCCTTTGTGATTACTAGCATTTTCACATTTATCATTGAGTTGTTTATGCATTGTCAAGACCTAACATTAGAGACCTTGGGGTTATCTCTTGACGCTTGCTGATAGAGATTTACCTTTCAGGAGAGATAGGATTTCATAGTTTGTCTGAGTTTTTGTTGTGCAGAAAACATCATCAATAGGGATCTATGTTTAGTAAGGTCCTAGGAAAAATGGTCGATGGCTTAAGGGAATAAATTTTGGTGGAGTTTCCTAAGGAAACCAAATTTCATGTTAAGGTCCTACGACAAAATGAATGCTTTGGGGTTTAGGGTTTAGATTTAGAGATTTGATGACATGATTTCAACATATCTATGTCAAATTAAAAATGTAAGAAACCTCCAAGGAGCCCTAATTTATGACACTACACAATGTGACAAGGATGTTTTATAAATTGGTCATTGAAGTGTAGCAATAACTGAAAAATCCTAATGTGAAATATTCGTAGCCTCAATCTCAATCTCAATGAAAACTGTCCCAAATCTAGGTAACATTCCCAGGATAATTATAAAATTATGTGAACTATTAGGGTTTTAGGTTTATGCTTAGGGTAAATAGGGTTTTAGGTTTATGTTTTAGGGTTTAGGTCCAAGGATTAACCTAGATAAATTAGTTTTTAGGGACCTATGTTTTTTGGAACCTAAGGTTTCTAGGGTTTTGATTTCTAAGTTAAATGTGTCCAATTTAGGTTTAGTTTTTATGGTTTTTGATTTACAATTTAATGTTCTTTATTTCATTGATGTTTTTGGTTTTTTAAATGCAATTTAAAAACTATAAAGTATTGAACAAAAACAAATTAAAAAAACAAAAACTAAATACTAATTACAAAACAAAAACACAAGATATAAAGCAAAAAAAGGTAGAATTCAACCAACCTGGAGGTCGCTGAGGTCAATTGTGTCGACGGGAGGAGGTGGTAGTGAAAATTTTCTTCAATCAGGCCCTTTGAAATGTGTACGTGATCTGGTCTCCTCTTCTCTGGCACGGGTAAAACTTGGAGTTAAAATGAATACAAAGTCACTAATTTTAAAAAATAAATACATCTAAGAAATGTGTACGTGTTTCAAAATGTGTACATGTTCATAATGCGTACGCATTTGTGGCTCATGTACCGGAAGCAAAACGCATATAAGTGTGCTCAGATTTAGGCTCGGGTACCCAATCCGTAATGCGTATGTTTTTTTTGAAAACGGTATGCCTTTCATGTGAAATTTATTGTTTTGGCCGAAACTTCCTCTCTTCGTGTACCCAACTTCTTACTTTTACCCATTATACCTATTTAAAAAGATGGAAATTAGATCACATTTCTCACACCAATTTCTCATGCAAACGTTTCCTTTTTGGTTCCTCGTATTTTCTTCTACTCCTATTGTTTTTGACCTTCCAACACAAATTTGGTGCATATGTAAATTGGCATTTATCCTGTTTTATGATCTCCTCATTTTCTCATTCCACTTTTCTTTGTTGGAAGGTTATTAATCTATTCAGTAGAATCTCAATATTGATTTTGGTACCTATGAGTTCACTAGTATAATTTGGCAAATAAATGACTACGTGACTAAAAATTTTAGTCAGGTGACTAAAACTTCTAGTCACATGACTAACACTAGTAGAATTTGGAAAATAAATGACTAATTTGGTCATTTATAAGTGATTAATTTGGTCATTAGGTAAAATCACAACTAAATGACTAAATAAATGACTAATATCAGACAAATAAAAATGACTAAATTAATGACTAAATAAATGACTATTACTCTATTCTTTTTTCTTTTGAATTTGATCATAATCCATAGAGCTTAAGCCCCCCTCATGGGACCCCTACCTAAGCAAGCCATTTCGACACCTAGGTTTCTTGATGCACCAAAAATACCTATTGCGTGGAAGGCATTGGCTCTCGATGTAGTCTTAAGGCCTTCACATATTTTATAAAAAAATTTAACATTTACATCATTTAACTTTTATTACTCATTATGTTAATGAATTATTAATTTTTTTAACTATGATTTGAAGCTAATTTGATTTTCCTATTGTGTTAGCATGTCAAATGTATCAAAGAGAAATTGTGGTCAATTTCACTAATAAAATATGATTTAAACAATCCAATTGCATTTTGAGGGCTATCTTTCATTTCAAAACACAAATAAAGATGACTAAATAATTAGTCCAACAAATAAAAATGACTAAATAATTAGTCACACATAAAAATTAGACAATATGACATTAAAGTTGTTAATTAAAAAAAATTGAATTGAGGGAGTGTATTGTATTATAATATAATATAATAATATATTATATTACAATACAATATATTATAATAATAAATTATAATATAATATGATATTATATAATATATATTATTATATAATATTATATTAAATACTAATATTATATAATAATATAATATAATATTTATATTATATAATATTATAATATAATATTTATATTATAATACAAATGTAATATTGTAATATAATTTAATTTTGAAATCAAAATCAAATGAAATAAAGAAATGAAGTAAAAAAGCAGGAAAGTGGGTGATGGTATTTGATTTTTCTAATAAAAATCATAAAAGGTACCTATTTTCTTAAATACAATGTGAAAAATCAACCATTCAGCCTAGGGTAATGAAAAAACCCTAAATCAAAAAGAAATCAAGCCCTAATCTCATTTCATTTTTCACTTGTATTTTTGGAGAAGAAACTCATTCCATTTTTCACTTGTATTTTTGGATAAAACTCAACACCACCATGCCTAGGTAGGGTTTGAGAGTGGAATGGTGACTCATTATGTTGTTTTTGATGATTTTCCTGAAAAGGAAATCTTGCAGAGGTAAGTCTTTGGTTTTGAAACTAAAAAGTATTCTCCATTTTGAAGCATTTTATCGAGCTCACTTGATCGCAACTGAGTATTTTCTGTTGTATTTCTTTTTCTTACCATTTGTTGATATATCTCCTCTTTGTTTGACCGCCATTGGAGTATCTTTGAGGATCATTTCTGAAGACTTTGGAGGGCGTCTCCTTTACAACAATCTTGTGTAAGTTTCATTATTCTTTACTCTTAAATTTCTATGAGAATGGGCTCAATTCGAGCTCAGTAGAGGCAATATGATAAATATCCTTGTATTTCCCTACACAAATCTTGATGGGTTACTTTCTTTCTATAGAAAATGTAAAAATTTGCACTCTCAACTTACTATTTTCATTATTTTGAGGGCTTTTTGTGTTCTAATGGCCATGACCTTCATAGCATTCTGGGTATTTTTCTTTCTATTCATTTTCTCTTCCTCATGGGTGTGTGGTAGAGACCCAATACTCAAAACAAACTTTTGTATACTCGGCATTTCCACAAAGGAAACTCCAAAAATTATATAAATGGCATGCCCTAAAATTCTTTCTTTAATTTTTCTTTTATGCTTTGCATCCAAGTAAAGTGTCTAATTGTGAATGTGATGAATGACAGATTGGACAGGAGTAGCCAAACTGTGTCTGAATTCCCAGAGAGCACCTTCATAACTGAGATAATTATTATATTTATTAGAAATCTTGATTTTAATAGAGGGATTTGTTTCAACTTCTTTCCACTTAATATCACAACTTTTGACATTTCTTGAAATCTCTGGCCTATTTTCATTCATTTTCAGATTTTGTTCTTGAAGTATATTTTGTAAATAATATAGGCTTGTATTCTTGAAACCATTTTATTCTCATAATGCTTTCAATAATTTATTTCGAGCACATTCGCAGCTTCATAGTGTATCTTCCATGATAATATACATTTAAGTGTTTTTGAAGGTTTTAGTTTTTCTTAAATAATTTTATTGCTAGCTTAGTTTTTTTGAAGCAATATTTTTTTTTAGTTTTTCATTTTCATTAAAAAAGAAAAATTAAAAAAGAAAGGTTGCTTTTAGACTAAATAGTAATTAAGAATCGTGAAACAGAAATCGCACCTAAATTTAGGAAATGAAATTTATGTTTTTAGTTTTTTCTCAGAAATAATTTTATTACAATAGAATTTTAGTTATCAAGAGACATTCTAATATTTTTTTTAGTTTTTCTAGCTTAATTTTTTAAAGCAATCTTTCTTTTTAAGTTTTTATTTTTCATTAGAAAAGAAAAACTAAAAAAGAAATGTTGCTTTTATATCTAAATTAGTAATTGTTAAATTAGAAATTAGAATTTAATTTAAATTTAGAATGAAATTTAAGTTTTTAGTTTTTCTTAAATAATTTTATTACAATAGAATTTTAGTTATCAAGAGACATTCTAATATTTTTTTTAGTTTTTCTAGCTTAATTTTTTAAAGCAATCTTTCTTTTTAAGTTTTTATTTTTCATTAGAAAAGAAAAACTAAAAAAGAAATGTTGCTTTTATATCTAAATTAGTAATTGTTAAATTAGAAATTAGAATTTAATTTAAATTTAGAATTTAAAATTCTGTCTGAAATCTAAGTTTTAGGCTCTTCAAAATAATTCACTGACAACAGAATTTTGAAGGTTTAAAAAGAGACATTCTGAACAATTTTTTAGTTTTCTTCCGTCATATTACATCCATTTCTGTCTTTCTTATTTAGTTTTTCTTTTTCATTAGAAAAGAAAAACTAAAAAAGAAAGGTTGATTTTATATCTAAATTAGTAATTGTTAAATTAGAAATTAGAATTTAATTTAAATTTAGAATAGAATTTAAGTTTTCAAGATATTGTGGTGATTTGATTTAAAGAATAATATAATAATTGAATACAAAATAGAAAAAGTCGAGATTATTTCTTTTGCAAATACATTTCTTTGGCAATATCACTAATTCTATGCATTTATTTATTTATTAGACTTACTTTGATAATCTAGTAATATATTTAAGATATTACTTTGATATTTATTCTTTTGCAAATGCATTTCTTTTGCAATATCATTAATTCAATGTATTTTTATTTATTAGACTTACTCTAATGCTTATGGGTATCTGCATTTAAGATATTCATTGTTTATAGTTATTTAGTAATATGTTTATGGATAGTACATAGTAAGGAGATATTGCTCTGATAAGCTAGTAATATTTAAGATATTACTCTGATATTAATTCTTTTGCAAATGCATTTATTTTGTAATATCATTAATTCTATGCATTTGTATTTATTAGACTTACTCTAATGCTTATGGGTATCTACTTTTAAGATATTCGTTGTTTATGCTACCTAGTAATATGTTTATTTTTTTATTGTAGATAGGTACAGAGCAAGGAGAAAATGCAAAACTAGTGCCTTACTAGATGCATTTACTGCCCATCTCATGTGCAATAGTGGCATCACTGAAGACATACATTCACACCATTTAGTTTTAATTTTTTTTCAATTTTAAAAGTATAATAAATCAGCAGTTTGCATACTACAAAAGATTTTGTATTCAAAAATCTATATATAGAGTTCTTTGTAACATATTTTATATACAGTTTGAATATATAGAGAATTATTTTTCAATGTTGTTTCAATCCCAAATTTGTTGAAGTTTTAATAACATAAGAGCTTTAAAGTTTTATATTATTCAATCACAACAGAATTTTCTCTTGGTTTGCAATTTCATAGACTAGTTATTGTAATAGCATTCTCTAAACATAAGAGTTTGCATACACATCTAAAAGCATTAGTTCATAAATGACTAAATAAATGATTAACATGACTAAACCATGACTAAATAAATGACTATATGACTACCATGACTAAATAAATGACCAATTAACAATAATCAATGACTAAATATATGAATAAATTAATGACTAAATATATGACTAAATAAATCACTACCATGACTAAATAAATAACCAATTACCAATGATCAATGACTAAATTAATGACTAAATCAATGACTAAATAAATGACCAAATCAATGACTAAATCAATGACTAGATAAATGACCAAATCAACGACCAAATCAATGACTAGATAAATTACTTATTTATTTCATACTAACAAATAATAAAGGTACAAAGATTAAGTGAGATAATGATAATGTCACCTTAGAAGATAAACACTTTATGAAATGGGTTGTAAAGATGTTTTAATTTTTCCCTTTATACTATTATGTACAAGTTTCCATTAATATAATTACCTTGGAATTGTTATTTATTTTTACATCTTCCTGACATCCTTGACCTTGAGATTAATCTTTAGTTCCTTTATTTATTTTAGAAATATGGTTTTACTTCTCTTATTTATATATATAGAAATATATGTGTATAAATAAATGTATTCGCTTTCAAATACATATACATGTGTAATTAGTATGACTATAGATAAAGAAAATTTACTTCTATGGAAACTAACTAAATATGATGGTTATATATGAAATGGATCCTCTTTTATATAAATTGTTCATTTTCTAATTTATTCAATAGTGGGTTGGTAAGTCATTATGTCACTTGATCATTTAGAATAAGAGATTTTATAGTAATTTATGAAACGGTTATGATAAATAAATATGTATATGTGCGAAGGTGATAGTTATGAGTAGTTGTTATTTTGTGACTATTTGATTTAAACGAGTAGATTGGAAAATTAAATAAGTCAAGAGATTGATTTTATTGTATTAGGAAATGTTGAATTCTTTTAACCCATTAACAAATGAATGATATTTTATGTAATTTCCTAGTTATTTAGGTATTGTGTTCTTGTTTAAATATGAGATTGTTTTATGGGTTAAGACTGATTTATACTTAGATGTATAATAGAGGGAATTTTTTATATGAGAAAATTAGACTATCTAATGTTATGTTGAGTTATTGATAATTATTAGCAATAGAAAAGTAAATTTATTATGTACTTTATGACTTGCATTAATGGATATGTCTCTTCGTATCAAACTATATGATAATTATTGTACATTAGAGTAATTATGCTCATTGTTTAAAGTGGGAGTCCTTGTTTGAAATTGTTTTCTTTAATGTTTGAAGTTGATTATCTTCTTGATGATGTTTTCACCCTTGTTTACAAATGGTTGATGGAGAGTGTTATTGTATATAGTCTTTTCGTGATCCTGATTTTGGTCTTTTCTTTGATGGGGAGTTTTTGTGTATAGTGGTTAGATGGTCTTCCAAAGGTTAGTGAAATTGTCTCTTTTTTATTAGCCTTCATGCAGGTTCTTTGTGAACTATTGCTCTTATACTCGATTTTGATAATGTGGGTTTTACCCTTGCACCTGGAAGTTGTTTCATTATGAATATTTTGTGCAGGATGGTTCATGCCCAGCCTTTGAGTTTGTTCTTGTGGTTGCATGATTGAGCATGTTGGTCTTGCTCTATTGCTTGTGTTGGAATTTTCTAGTTGTAGAAGGGAGAGTGGCTCTCAATGGGGGCCGACGTACAAAGTGGAATCTAGGACAACCCAAGTGAGATTTTTCTAATCAAGTGATAACATAATTAATTAACTAGAGGGTTGGGTAGTATTTCAATAACTAAGATAATTGGATTGCCTCAACAATGCTTGTAGTGCTCGTTCAAGCTAAGGATGGGTTGGGAAGGCCTGATTGGAAATACCAATATCCTTGTCCCCACCAAAGATAATTGGTCCCACATGTGTCACTCTATGGACAGATGCCTAGTGAGAGGCTATCAAGACAACCATAGATGGGGGCTGACGTATAGACTATTAGGACAACCCATTGATGGGGGACAACATCTAGGATTATCAAGACAACCCATGCCAGGACCATGTGATGACACTCTCTCGTGCTACAACTTTACTCTCCCTTAACTAGTTTTCCCATTTGATGTATGAGTGTGCCTCTAGAAGCAGTGTGATTGTTGTGTTGTGTTATGTTGTTCTTTGCATGTTGAAATTCCTTATAGTCTTGATATGTTAGTTGGTTGTCACCTTGATATCATTATGTTGTTGTAGATCCTTCATGTCATCTCCTAGCATGGGGGGTGGGCCTTAGGTTCCACATGGTCAGGTGGAATATGCTATGCACTCCATTGGGTCCCCAACGGAGGATCGAGTTATGCAGAGTTGTACTAGTTGTAGTGACTCCAAAGATATACCAATTTTGGAACCAATCTTGATTATTTATACTCATTCATACCATTTGTATTATTCCATGATATTGTACTCTTCCCATTCATGTTGGGAAGTAGCATTGTATTGATGTAAACCTTGAGCAATGTATCTTCATGTTATGAATGTATTGTCCATGTTCATGTTAGTATCTTATAGATATTGGTGTATTTTTATCTTTCATGTAATGTAATAGATGTTGATTTGTAATTTAATGCAGTCATGTAACCCCAAGGGACTTTGTCATATGTTGTACAAGTATAAATTCATTTCAAGTGTTGCATGTTATTAGTTTGTTGCATGTTAGTTACTAAAAAAAAAATTGTGCCATAAATGTGAGATGTATTAGTTTCCTTTGGGGTTGCATGGCAGGGTGTTACATAGTTCATATTGATCTGTGTGGTCCGAGTAGAACTGGAAGCCTGAATGGTGATAGGTATTTCATGTTTCTTATTTATGACTATACTCGAAAGACATGGGATGATTTTTTAGAGAAAAGACTCAAGCTTTGGATAGGTTTAAGGTATTCAAAGATAAAGTGTTTGAGATATGATAGAGGTGGAGAATTCACGTCTAATGAATTTAATGCATTCTATGAACAACATGGCATAAGAAGGCAATTTTCTGCTATGAGAACCCCTTAGTAGAATAGAGTAGTTGAAAGGAAAAATAGGACAGTATAGGAAGCTGGTAGAACCATGATGAAAGAATCAAATATACCAGATGTGTACTACTGAGAGGCGATACACATTGTTGTTTATGTTCATAATAGAGTTTATATCAGATACAACAACATAAAGAATCCTTTTGAGTTGTGGAATGGTAAGACTCATACTGTGAAGTATTTCAAGGTATTTGGAAGCAAATGTTATATTGAAAGAGATGAAAATATTGGAAAGTTTGATGCTAGATGTGATGAAGGAATCTTTCTTAGATACTCTACTACTAGCAAAGCATACATATGCTTTAATAAAATATTGAGAAAGATTATTGAAAGTGATAATGTGAAAGGTGATGAAGACATATGCAAACCTATTGAGATAAGTGAAGTTGAACCTGATGATCATATCTATGGATATGTACCTGAGGAAAACAAGGAAAAGGAAGAAGAAGAGAATGAATAAAAACTTTCCATTAGGACTCCTAAGTATGTACAAAAGAATCATCTGGAGGAACAAATAATTGGAGATAAAAGTGAAAGTGTGAAGAAAAGAAGTAGAGTTATAGTTGAGGTAAATTTGTGTCTACTTTCTAAAATTGAACCCAAATTTGTAAGTGAAGCTTGTGAAGATGAAATTTGGATGAGAGCTATGAAAGAAGAGTTGCAATGGATAGAAAAGAATTAGACATGGGAACTAGTCCCTAGGCCTATGAACAAAAATGTGATTGGCTCAAAATGGGTGTTCTACAATAAGCTAAATGAAAGTGGAGAAGTTGTAAGAAATAAAGCAAGACTTGCATGCAAAGGATATTCACAAGTGGAAGGTATAGATTTTGAAGATACCTTTGCCCCTATGGCTAGAATGAAAGCTATTAGGATGGTTTTGGCATTTTCTTCCCACAAGGACTTCAAAGTGTATTAGATGGATGTTAAGTCAGCATTTTAAAATGGTGAATTGGAGGAAGAAGTGTACATGGAACAAGCTAAAGGTTTTTAGTTATCTGACAAACCAGACATGGTTTGTAAGTTGAAGAAAGTGTTGTATGGGTTGAAACAAGCTCCTAGAGCTTGGTATGCAAGATTAGATAGATACCTGACAAAGCAAGGATTCAACAAAGGTTCTATTGATAACAATCTTTACTTTAAACTAAAAGGTAATAAAATATTGATAGTAGTTGTATATGTTGATGATATCATTTTTGGTGGAAATGAAGGAATGTGTAAAAAGTTTGTTGAAGAGATGTGAAAGAATTTCAGATGTCTATGATTGGTAAATTGAATTTCTTCCTTGGTCTACAAGTGAATCAAATTGATAAAGGGATATTCATTTCATAGTCTAAGTATGTAAAAGAGTTGTTCAAGAAGTTTGGGATGGATGATTCCAAACCAGTTTGTAAACCTATGGTAACCAGATGTAAACTGAGCAAAGATGATGAATCTGCTAAGACTGATTAGAGCAAATAGAGATCTATGATTGGTGGACTGATGTATGTTATTGCTACTAGACCAGATATTATGCATGTAGTATGTTTAGTTGCCAGATTCCAAGTAGATCCTAGAGAAGCACATGTTATAGCTATAAAGAGGATATTTAGATATCTTAAAGGTACACCAGATTATGGATTATGGTATCCTAAGAGTGGTGATTTCACCTTGAGTTCTTATATAGATGCCGATTGGGTCAGATGTGTAGCTGACTGGAAGAGTACCAGTAGTGGTGCTTTCTTTCTTGGCAAAAGATTAGTTTCATTGTTGAGTAAAATGTAAGACTCGGTTTCTTTATGCACTACAAAGGCAAAATATATTGCTACAACATCCTACTACACACAAGTTTTATGGATGAAACAAACTCTGAAAGACATTGGAGTGATATGTGATGATCCTATTTCTATTTTTCTATGACAACACAAGTGCAATAAACATTTCAAAGAACTCAATTATGCATTCAAGAAAAAAACACATATTTATCAAATATCATTTTTTCAGAGAAAAAGTGTTGAAGAATGAGGTCAAATTGGAGTATCTGACAACAAAGGAAAAAATTACAAACATATTTACTAAGGTTCTTCCGAAGGATAACTTTGAGCATCTTAGGGAGAGATTGGGGGTCATTGGCCCTTCGAACTAAGAGCACATGAAGGTGCATTAGTCTAGTGAATTCACAAATTCCTTATTTATCTCAATTGATAGATGGGTCTACTCCGCAGGGGGAGTAGAAATGGTTTCCATTGTTGTAGTATGAGTGTACTCCTAAGGGGGAGTAATCAGAGTTGTTGATTTTTTCCATTGATGTCAAAGGGGGAGAGAAAGTCATGTGAAAAAAAGTTGTAGAGAAAGAGAAGATGTTCTCCTGGGATATTGTGCAAATTTTTTTCTTTGATGGTTTTTCACATCATGTGTTTCCATCAATGTTAAAAGGGGAGATTGTTGTAGGTATGTGTAGTGTCCCTCTATTCTGGCCATCCTTGAATATCGAGTAAGTTGTTAATTTGTTTCTTGTGAAGTCATGTTGGCCTTGTCGTTTGATTGATAACATCTCTAGTTTATCATAGAAGATTTGAAATAATAGCTCCTGATGTCATTTTCATTTATAAGAAAATTGCTCGATGCTTTATCTCCCTAAAATGAGTGAAAATGATTAATTATGCATTCTATTTCATAAGTGCATCATGAACTATTTTACATTTTCTCATATTGGAGAGAGAGTACCATCAGGAAGGTTATAGCTGGTGGAGGTAACATGCTATGATGGAATCACAGTCACACTTTCCTAGACTCGTGTAGTTAGGTTGCATGTGTGTGAATAAGATTAGTGATTTCAGATTTTGATATTTGAATATTTATATTATTTTAAGAATAATGCCTAAATGTATTGCATGAGAATGAATTAGCTTTAAATAAACCTATCCAAATTAATAATCTCGAATGCTCATATCAATGTTGGGTCTTGAGCCAAACCTAGTACAAGAGTGAGTTGTGAGTTGATATATGATCACATTTTGACATTTTGTCAAAATGGACTCCAAAATAAATGAGAATTGACATGAGAAAGAAATAATAATAATAAAAATATTTTACTTATGTTTAATTATTATTAATAAATAAATAAATTTTATACTATTAATAAATAATATTGTCTTTAATAGAGATATTGTAAATTATTTTCATTTTATTTTATTTAAAGATTATTTAATAAGAAAATAAAATAAAATAAAATATTAGTATTTTATCTTAAAAGGAATAAGAATACAATAAGAAACATGGAAGGGAATGATATAAGAAAAGTTAGTATCATATAAAATCCAAAAAACCAATAAACTTAAATTATTCCTCCACGTGCCTTACCAACATTTTTGCATGGAAGTCTCGTGGCTGGATGCTAGTGAAGGTAAGGAATTTTGCTTACACCTGTCATCTTCTTTTGCTTGAAAGTTTCTTAAGCTGTTTCAACAAATCCATTCTTTCACACGCCATGTCTCTGCGTCCACTATTTGGCAAGGGTTGTCAATTTTGGCTTTACACCTGACAATAGCATTTGCTTGAAAGCTCCTAAAGCCCTCTTCAATGAATACATTTTGTGCATATCCTGCAATTTGGCATTCCATGAGATCACATTTCTATGAGACTACATTTCTCTGAGGCACTCTGTCAAATAGTTTACACGCCTTGTCTAATCTTCTTTTTTTTTTTTAGTCCTGGATGCTCATACACTGGGGAGGGGGCATTGGAGGGGAAATCACCTAAGAAGAAGATTTTGGGTAATGATTTGAGGGGCGACATCCATCTTTGGTCTGACGGGTATCATGGGAAGAGGGGATGAGAATCGTAGAAGATCCGTTTTCTTTTAATGGCGCCTCCAAGAAAATTTGGCAAGAAAACGAGAAGGGATGGTGGATTTACAACAGAAGCCTTCCATGAATAATACAGAGTCAGATTGGAGGGACGAGCTCTCCCACAAGCTCTCTAGTGTATGTATTAGTATTCATTATCAGCTCCCCTTTTTTCTATTCAATTTTTGCTTATTATGGTTTATAATTGAGTATTGTTACATGCGATGGAAGAAATCGAATGTTCTAAACATGTGGTTACGTTGCAAATATGGATTTTTCCCTGTTTCTATCCAACTTTTTTTATACTGCTCTCTAAATTCCATGGAATTTTAATTTACTTCTGATGGAGAAGGTGATTTGATTGGAACCAAGTAGTCATATATTTTTTAATGTAACCATAGCTGGGACATGCATTATAGCATAATATTTATTTCATTTTGACTTTTAAATCACGCTCAGACCATTGTTCCAAGTTTACTACTCTTTTAGATTTAGTATTTTAAAAAGCACTCATATGTTGTGCTCCCACGCCCTTCATGCATGTTTACCAAGGCAGTTGGAAAAAGGATTGCTGACGTGTGGAGTATGTGCAACCCTCATCCACTAAACCTGCATGACTGCGTACACCTAGAATACAAGCAAAGCTTACAATGTTAGGATGTGGTTCAGAGTGCTTCATTAAATTGAAAAAAATCTTGAGAGCTTCCTTGCAAAGTCCATTTTTCTGCACATTCTGCAATCATCGCATTTCATTCCTTGGGCAACCTATCACTGCTGTAGTGTTTAGATGTTGGAGGGTGTATAAAATTAATTAATCTCCCTGAAACCTTCGGCAACCTATCTCTGCTGCAATATTTAGACTTTGGAGGGAGCATAAATTTAAACAATGTCTCTGATACCATTCGCAACCTATCACAGCTGAAGTATTTAGAGCTTTGGAGGGTGTATAAATTTAAACAGCCTCCCTGAGGATGCTGGCAACCCGACACATCTTCAGTACTTGAAAATAGAATGTTGAAGAGGTTTAAATAATCTCTCTGATTCCATCATCAACCTGGCCACAGCGCTTGAGCATAATAGGAAGTTTAAAAGTTTACATAACCTCCTTGACTCTGCTGACAATCTGTTGTAGTACAACACTCGAGCATAGAAGGGTGTAAATATGTAAATAACCTCCCCGGTTCTTTTGGGCGTCACCTGCCAATTGCATTTGCCTGACGGTTTCTAATCTTTTCCCTCAAATCTTCTTAGTGCATATTCTGCAATCTTTGCATTCCATGAGATCATGTTTCTTTGTGGCATTCTGTCAAACAATTCACCTGCCTTGTCCTTGCTTGCACAGCTTATCTGCTTGTCTTCCAGCGCAGCCTCAACTTCTTTATTTCACCGGATTCCTCAATCATATAAGTCGCATGCCCTGTTTCTAAGCTTCCATCGTGGCTCACACTAAAATCATTTCTTTCCTTGAGATGAGATCTCTTCGTGTCGGCCTGGCTTAAACGTCACACACTAAGCTTTGACTGCTTAGTGTGGACGTGCCTGTGGGTCCCACTCTTCACCCGCCATTCCAATATCCAGCTCTTAGTGCCGTTTATATTTTTGTCTTTCCCGTTGCCTTCACCAGCCTCCGTTTCGTTTCCGTTTACCTTAGCAGTTCTCTATTAACCGCTGTAGTCAGCAGTCAACCGCACAGTTCCCGCCTATGATATAAAACTCCCGCGCTGCAAAGTTAATAAATGTGGTTTAATGGAATGCCCGGTAGCAGGGTATACGCAAAATAGAGTTTTTGAAAGGCTTCAGGAACTTTCAAGAAAATGCAACTGCAGTTATAAAGCCAGACTCCGCAACCTCTACCAGCAGCCTCCCTGCCTGTGCGAAAATGGGAGCTTCGGAATAGGGTATGGAATCCATTCGAGGATTTTTTTCAGATGTTGTGGTTGCAACCACCTTGGTAGACATGTATGCAAAATGTGGAAGTATAGCCAAGGCATGTGAACTGTTTGACAAAATGCCTCAAAGAAATGTGGTCAAATGGATTGCCATGATTGCAAGATACGCAGAATATGGAAGCATAGACAAGGCACATGAACTATTTAACAGAATGCCTCGATGAAATGTGTTATCTTGGAATGCCTTGATTGCAGATTATTCACGAATTTTCTTTTTTCAAAAGACTTCAAGAACTTTCAAGCAAATGCAATTGGCAGGTAGGAGCTCTGCTATGAGCTCGTCAATAAATTGGCTTTCATTATTCTGTTTCTCGCTGCACAATGGAAGTATCTGCTCTGCTATGTGTTGAAAATTTGCTGAGATAATGTATGTAGAATAATGTAGTGTAATTGAGAGGGAAATAAATTTGGAAATTCATTACTAAGAATGTATAGTGTGTTTGATGGCACCAGCTGAGGTCTCTTTTTTCTCTATGAAAATGAAGAAATATGAAACTTCAAGTTGCCTCTATAAGTTGCTTATTTTGCAGTTCACAGCTTTGATGATTCTCTAATATAGATCGATCCACAATAATCTTGGAGATTAAGTGTATCACATATAATTTGTACAAAATGACTTTCAAAAAGTTCATAGGTTAACCAAATTTGAAGAAATAAATAGGGATCATATGCTAGCCAACAATCTTTTAGTTGTGTTTGGTAGTTTAGAATTAGTTCATACATCTTATTCGCCAATATAATTCAACATTATATTTTTATATATTCTAACTGAATTCAAGTTGAAGCATTTTAAAAGGATCTTATTGGTATAATTTATAAATTACATACGTACATTGTTCAATTAAGATTACTCATCTTAAAATTTATATTATAAAATTATTTCACATCAATTATTGCATGCAGATACCTACTATTATCTACCTAATTAAGGTCAAACAGTTTTAATTTTGGTTGTTATGTTGTGTGGATCCTTAGTTGATTCCAATATCCTTTGCGTGAGGTGGGTTTGAAGATAAATCTTCTTGCCTCATATTCCTGTCTGATGCCTTCTACTACTAACATGTGTGAAGTGGAGATTGCACCCTTTCTATCCCAATCGAGACCTTTGTTCCATATCCCCTTCTTTGGGTGAAGCTTCCATTCCTATTATTACTAAGAGAGTGCCTTATCTTCCTTGTAGTAAATTGGATTGTAGTGTTGAGGAGGTCGTTCCTCAACCTCCTCCTATCCATTTTTATCCTAATGAGTGGGTGGACAAAACCTGATGCTTTCCAACAAAATGCTCTCATTGGGAGATTCTTGGGTTAGAGACCAAACATTGATATTATTCGTTGTTGGGTATCTGATTGTTGGTGTGGTTTTGTTTTGTTCAGGGTGACTTCAGGCTTTGAGGAATGCATTCCTTTTATTTTCCTTCAACTCCAGTGTGGACTACTCTCATGTTTTGTTAGCTAGACCCTAGTTTTTGCGTAAATCCTTTCTTTACATTCAAAATTAGTTTGTTGGTTTTGATGCTACCAAGACCAACTTAGTTCTTGTTTGGGTTCATCTCCTAGAGCTCCCTTTAGATTTTGGGGTAAAATTATCATTTGTGGTATAACTTATGCTATTGATCAGTTTGTTACCATTGACAATGTCACAAAATCTAGAATATAATTTTTATTTTGGCTTGCTTTTGTGTTTGTATTAAAGTTGGTTGGGAGTTTCCCAATATTGTTAATATTTTCTCTAGGTGTGTGGTTTGGGAGAAAAAGCCATAATATGATTGTTTCAAATTACCTTGATTATCTTTGTCAATATTTTTGGGTCCTTCCAAAAGCTTGTTTCTGGTTTCATGCTTTAGTCAAAAATATTGTTGGTCTATGTTGTTCTCTTCTTTGTTGTTGTTTCATGTCTCTCTTCTTGGGATATTTGTTTTGTTTGATATTATTTCAAGTCTCACTACTGGTGAGTCTCGTCCTTCTTTATTTCTTTTTTTTTGTCTTACTCTTTGTGAGACTCCTCTCTATGCCTCAATGATCGCTTTGTAATGGGTTTAAGCCCTTCCCGCTTTATACTATTAAAACAAACTCCCCTAATAATAGTATCTCAATTATAGTATAACTATTAATCTAAATTATAGTGGAAGGGTTTTAGATCTATAAATGTTGATTCTTTGTGGTATGGTCATAGCATTACCAAAAGGTCCCCAATGATTAGTTCTAGGAAACTTGGTAAGATTTATATTGAATTTGCATGACCTTGATGTGATCATAGTTTCCTTTGTTAATTATTAGGGTTGGAATTAAGAAAATATCTTAGGATTATGAGGCATTCACACACACAAGAACATGAGGTGTAAAAATAATATAGCTTCACAATCCTAGAAAAAAAAGACTAATAAATTTGTGGAGATATCCACCATTTTAAGCAATGGTTTTCACATTATAGAAAAATAATGTGAAATTTTATAATAGTTTTTTTTGTATGTAGTTGATTTTATTTTTACAACAAATTGAAATTTGTTAATTGAAAATTATAGATTAGTATTGAAGAAAGAATTTAAGATGATAGATTTGAGATTGATGAAATGTTTTCTTGTTATAGAAGTTAATTAAATTAGTGGTGGATTTTTTAGAACTTATATATGTATGCATTTATGATGTATTGAAGATGTTTAGAATGTTGAGTAGTAAACTAACTCATATGCACTAGTTTAAATAGAGTAAAGAATAAGAAACGATGATTGTAACAATGTAGACCAACATTCTATAAAATATTAGTTGTAAGTATGTTGTATTAGCTAGCTACAAGGCCTAATATAATTTATGTAGTGAGTTTAATCCCCAAGTGCATGGGAAAACTAAAATACATTCACTTGTAAGAAAGAAAAAGAATCTTGAAAAATGTCAATACCACTAAAAATCATGGAATTCTATATATTAAATTTTAAAATAATTTAAATCTAATTGGCTATAAGATAACTGAGAAAGTAGCATTGGTAATAGGAAGAGCACTTCCAAATATGTTTTATATTTTAGTTTGGGAGTAGTATCATGGTATTCCAAACAACCCATTGTATTTCTTTTATATTTTAGGCCAAGAATGTGGTTGTAATTTCAATAGATTGTCAGTAAATTTGGATGAGAAAAGTATTATTAGACTTAATTGGATGAGAAAATCTTGTGAGAATATAACTGTTCCAAACTTTATTATTTAAAAGTCCTATATAACATGCCGGAATTGGCATGGTGTGATGGTTTATTGGTGGCATTGTTGTTCTTGCCACCAAGGTTCAAGCCCCATTGGGGTGGTATTGTTGAATGGTTGTATTTCGGTTCATAGCTCCGGTCAAAAGCGTTTACCCCTTAAATAAAAAAAAAGGTCCTATATAACATGGTTAATCCAATTAGATTGATATCAAATATAATATAATTAAATAAATAGCTATGAGTCAAAAAAATTAATTTTAATGTTTGCAAGTGAAAGAAGCAATTCACAAACATTTTATAAAGCTATTGGAAATAAATTATTTTGAGAAATTGAGATATAATTTGGGCATCACTAATTTGGAAATTCAAGCTTAAGGGAGTGAGTTGGAATCAAGCTTGATCTACCATCTCCAAAGATTGCTTGAGTGGTAGCTCCACCTAGACTATTTCTAGTAGAATCCATAGAAAACATTTAATGAATATAGTTAGTCTATACATGAGCTTTTAAAAATATCAATAGTCTAGAATACCTTGATGTAGAAGAAGTGAAAATTATTTGAATTGAATATATTGGATTCTCCATGTTTTGGCTCCATTTCTTTTTCTTACACCATGTATCCCCTTGTCATCCTAAGACTCTCAATTTGTTGTCAACCTTTTATTTCAACTTTCATAACCCCATATATGTTTTTTTATTAAACTAAATTGATCCCATATTGTTTGCATATGCATTTATATAATTTTAGTTTACAATTCTTTGTTGCTAGTTTTTGTCATGTATCAAATTGCCTTATGTATTCATTGTTCTTTTTAAATTTGTCAACATGTGGTCCATGAACTAGGTATTTTAGTACAAGGAAAAACATATTGATAATTTATAGTGATGTAGTTATATATAAGTGATTATTGGTTGGTTGACTTATGATCGATGGATTTTAAAATTGAGGGATTTCCTAAGCTAGGTACATCATAGAGGAATTTATTTTATATGGAAAATTTAAAATGCAAATGTTGTTTCCTTGGTTTAGGTTTTTATTTAGTATGTAAAGAGACATTATGTTTGTATGGATGTAGGCAAGTTTGGATGGTATGGACAACCCTACCAAATCCATAAATGCTACTTATATCAATATAGGTGGTTTGTATATGATATGGCAATTTACCATGGCCATTATTATAACATTAGCTCTTATCAAGTGAAGAAACACCATCGCATGTATAAATATAATTATGGCATCTCATATCCCCTATTTCTAGCCTTATCAAACACATGTAAAGTGGGGATATGAAAGAATATATGATTTCTTATATAATATAAAATTCCCTATTTTATAGTTTCTTCCTTGCATTTGTGTGAGCAACAACAAGAAATAAATATTTACTCAATTGTTTTATGTTGGCTCTTGTACTAAGGATAGATTTAATATGCATAAAAGATGATTTCTTACTGGCTACAAGTATTGAATAATATATTATCTAATACAAGATAGTTAAAAATGATAATTTGTGGCCTTGCCTTATTCATGTAGGAAACATATTGTATTATATGCTAGCATATGACATGTATAACTAGAATGATGCCTTTTCCTTTTTCCCTCCTTCCACAATGTCTTTTGATTTGGTGCATTATCATTGTATTATCCTTTTCTTCAAAATAACATGTGTTTATAAGAATGGAAAGCCATGTTTGGTAGATTTATTACACATGAAGGAAAGGATACTAATACATGTACATGCTTGGATTTCTTTTAGAATTGTTGTTTCTTTATTTTGAAAGATATTATCCCCCATATATCTACTCTCAACAAATTTATTTTTAATAGATCTAATCCCTTGTGTAAATGAATGTCTAGTGTAGAGTGTTGAGAAGATAGGGATTTTTTTTTATTTGACATGAAATTCCAAGTTTATCTACACCAATATGCTAAGAGTGGGAGAGAGGTGAATGATATAAATACTTGGTGATAAGATGTAAAATATATTAGCCTATTATATATTCCATGTACAAGAGAATACTTAAATATTAATTGAAGATAACTAAACATTGTATTTTTATTTTTGGGAGACTTATTCATTTGTATATCGACATGGAAAAGTTGTAATGGATTTTCCTCCCCATATTTTAGGTGTCTCCCTAGTGGACTAAGGTATTTTAGGAAGTCATGAGAGTGCATCATGACTCCTTGTGTCATTTTTGGTGGATTCTTGTTTTGAGGACTTGTTAGTGTCAAAACATTGTAAGTCATTGCAATATCTTACAATACACTCTTTTTAATACAAGTGGAGTATCTTTGAAATATTGTGGATTTTAAATTAAACCTACAATTTGTGATGATTCATAAATTTGTGCATTATATTGAAATGATAAATACACAATATAGTTCTCATTTCAATTTTACACAAATTATTGCATTGTTTCATCCTTGATGCTATTTCTCAATCAAATAGGAACAAATTATGAAAGGAAAAGGACAAAAAAGCAAGCCAAAATAAAAATTATATTCTAGATTTTGTGACATTGTCAATGGTAACAAACTGATCAATAGCATCAGTTATACCATGAATGATAATTTTACCCCAAAATCTAAAGGAAGCTCTAGGAGATGAACCCAAACAAGAACTAAGTTGGTCTTGGTAGCATCAAAAACAACAAACTAATTTTGAATGTAAAGAAAGGATTTACCCAAAAACTAGGGTCTAGCTAACAAAACATGAGAGTAGTCCACACTAGAGTTGAAGGAAAATAAAAGGAATGCATTCCTCAAAGCCTTCACCCTAAACAAAACAAAACCACACCAACAATCAGATGCCCAACAACGAATAATATCAATGTTTGGTCTCTAACCCAAGAATCTCCCAATGAGAGCATGTTGTAGGAAAGCATTAGGTTTTGTCCACCCACTCATTAGGCTAAAAATGGATAGGAGGAGGTTGAGGAATGACCTACTCAACACTACAATCCAGTTTACTACAAGGAAGATAAGGCACTGTCTTAGTAATAATAGGAATGGAAGCTTCACCCAAAGAAGGGGATATGGAACAAAGGTCTCGATTGGGATAGAAAGGGTACAATCTCAACTTCACACATGTTAGTATTAGAAGGCATCAGATAGGAATATGAGGCAAGAAGATTTATCTTCAAACCCACCTCACATAAAGGATATTGGAATCAACTAAGGATCCACACAACATAACAACCAACCAATAATCACTTATATATAACCACATCAACCTCAATAAGGGTGTCAAGGTTAGCACATGATCCCAAGCTCACAACACAAGGGAAGGAGCTAGGAATAATGATGAGGGCTTCAGTCTTAGGAACAAATGCAGAGGTTGTCACCACCACCACAAAAGTAAGGGGATTAAAAAGGGCACCAACCCACAGGTAGGAAGCCAACTCTTGCTCACCAACACTTTCTCCATCTTTTGACTCATCATTGCCCTCGCCACCATCTAAAAAATCTCCAAAGCCTTCACCTCCATTGTCCCCACCATTTATGGTTTTTGCACCCTTCATCTCCATCATTAAGATGTCTATGGGTGATCATTAATTTTTTGTGGTGACTATCAAGGGAGTTTGTTGCTAGAGATTTATATATTAAAAAGTATAAAAAATATTACTTAAATTTGGATTATTTGGATTTTTTTTATTAATTATTATAACTAGAGAATATATTTAGTTTTGTAAGACCTACATCTATCTTCATTTGAAAATTACCCTTATCAATAATAGTGGATTTTAATCAAAGATTATAGGTGTATTAAGAAGAGCTTAGGGTTCAAGGGTTGGATTCAAGATGAAGATGGATAAGGTTATTGGAAAGAAACTCTTGAAAGATGGAATTAGAGACTTTTCTAGCTTCATGCAATTAGTATTAGCTTGTCAAAAAAGGGAGATAGTAAGTTTAGATGAGGAGCAAGATAGTTTTAGTTACTTTAGTTGACTGTTTGATCAAGGTTGGGTTAAGGAGAAAATTATAAGGTATTGGTGTTCTTTATAGAATTACCAGTTTCTTGGGAAGACAATGAGGCTAAAACAATAAAGACATTAGAGGCCAATGAGGAGATGGCCTTAAAATGATCTATCACCTATGTACAATCATACAAATTAGTACAAAGTGTTATAAAAGTTGAATATTTGTGCAAGAGATTTTGATTCCGATGCTTTGCAAAAATATTTCTTATAAACACCCTCTTGATATTAGAGCCGAGAAGAAGATAGGAGATCTATGAAAGAATGCATTGATGATAAAATATAAAATCCATCACCTTCTTATTTATGTCTTGATTGCAATGTATAATGTTGATGAAACTAACCTACAATCCTAGGTTGACTTGAATGTGTTCCATGAAAAGATAAGTGGGATAGAGGAAGGAACCCAAATAATAGGTAGATAAAGAGTAGAACCATTTTATGTTTTTTTTCCCTTAATGAATAGATAAAGCTTAGCCATGAATAGATAATCAAAGTAATAATCAATGCACATTGATCTATAAAGGATTGAACATGCATCTTAGGATTGCTTATCCAATCATACATGTATGTCAATGTTTAACATGATGAACTATGGTTCCTATGGGTGATCTATTATAGCAAAATATATTATGCTATGAAAGAGGCTTAAGTTTTCATCCCCCAATGCATAAGATGATATGATAATAGATAGCTAGCATTGCATTAGTGACAATTCTTGAACGAGGTGGTAAATGATAGTACTAGGGGCATAGGTTGGGACATTGAGGGTAGGAGATGTAAAATAAATAATGTTTTGGTAAGAGTATGGCAAGGGTTGCGAGGTTAATGGTAGGATAGGAGAGGGAGTGAAAATAGTGGTAAGAGAGGATCAAGCAAGATAAGTGAAGGGTAAAAGTTGAAAGGGTGGCTCATTTAGGTGTGAGAGGTAAAGTGGTTGCCTAAAGGGACATGATCATAGTTAAAAGGAGGAATTGAGAGAGAAATAATGGTAGTAATGTGTGTTGGATGAGGAGTAGGCATGGGAATTTAGGTGAAGGAATATGGAGATGTAGGAAAAATAAAATGAGTTGGCTAGAAGAGAGGGATGAAGGTAGGAGAGCTCAACTATGAAGGAACATAAGTATGGACAATATATCCTATACCTTGTAATATCTCTAGCCTCTCAAGATGGGTGATGATGATATTTGTTAAGGAATGGGTGACATCATCAAGTAGGCTACTTTGGAGGAGAGACAAGTGGTGCTCAATTTTGGTGAGTGACAAATTCAAAATCATCTAATAGGGATTCATTATCAAAGTGACCATCATTGTGAGACATATAGAGTGGAACATGTGGGGTGGATTACAATAGAGGAAGGAAGGGTAATGGAGGAAGGAAAATATATGGATAGATTTAGATGAGGATTCTTATAAGAGATAATGTGTGAGGAAGGGATAGTCAAAGAAGAAAGGATAATAATTTATATCAAAGAACATCAAAATGATTCATTCTTATATGTACTATACAAAATTTGAGTGGAAAAATGTAGAGTTTTTATTTTTAGGTGAAAATAAAAGACAAAGACAATAGTGTATTAAATGGACACTAACCTAATTGTGAGAAGGTCTATATGTTGTGACCATGTTTATGTTTACTCAAAAAGAGTTTCGTTGAATGACAAAAAACTAAAAAGTCAAAGTAGAATTAACTAAATCTAAAACATTAGAATGAGAGTTTGTTGTTTATAGAGAAATATTCTTTTGAAGATTAAAAAAGGAATAAACAATGAAGGTTAGGACTAACATCAAGTTCACTACAAATATAGATAGGGGATAGATAACCTACATAATTTAAATGAAGGAAAGCCTTTTCAATTATCTATCTTAGGATTCAACTAGCAATCTATCATAAATGAGTTTACTTAACACAAGCACACAAATTATCTACCAACTAAATAACAAATACTTTTTATTTCTAGTTAGATTGCTTAACTTGTCTCACTTAAGCTAAATTCTTAATTTGAATGGGACTTAGTTGGGAAATGATAGAAAAAAAAGAAATTGGGTAGCTTACTAAAAATTAACTTTATGAATGACAAGACTATTTAAAGACTTTTAAAAGGTAATAAGAATGAAAGGTAGAAACTATATAAGCTAGATGATGGAAAATAATAAGAGGGTCTATTAAAAAATTGAGGTTGCTAATAGGAAGAAAAAAGTCCAATTTTAGTATAAGAATGTCGGCACAGTGTAGAGTGCAACCATGCCTTTGCTACTTGAAATTTAAAAAAGCAAGATAAGATATATAACAACAAACAAAAGAATGCCAAAAAGTTTCTAGAAATGAAGATTAGAATAAAGATGTTGAATTCCAATCCCAAAACAGTTCCTACCCCTTGTCTATACTTCCACATTTTGCATACATTTTTACCAAAACAATTGCAACTACATCAAACATAATTGCTCTATCCTTAATGATTTGATAGATGTCCATACCCTATTCCAAAGCTCCCTATTCTCCTCACCATCTCTTATAACAAACTAATTTCTTTAAGCATGATTTTATAGATAGGAAAATAATTCCCACCCAAAGAAAGGTCTCACTTGTCTACAATGTTAACTAGTTTAACCTCACCAAAATAAAATTCGTTTTGGTTAAACAATGTGCTTATACTTACACTTTTCAACTCTTTGGTGAAC